>PVJA010035368.1:9989-21978 GCA_004027025.1 Myocastor coypus | reverse complement strand
ATATATATATATATATATATATATATATATATATTTATTCACCTCAAAATGCTCCTTTACTTATATCACCCTTTTTTATTTTATTTTGTCAGAGATGGGTATTTCATTGCTGCTAGAGAAGCTGTATTTGGAGAAGTCTTTAAAGGACCTTTTCATACGTGATACCAGTTGAAATATCGTAGGTACTTGAATTCAACAAAATAACCCAATGTAGTCCAATAGTCCATAATAGTAGTGGGTTATTAGCAGAACTGGCAACTGTCAGAAGCTGTTGAGTATTTTACAGCTCAACATGCATGTGTTCTTTAACCTTGGGATCTCATCTGTGAAAATCCCCCTTGGGCACCCCAAATGGGTTAACAATTGACATAGTAGGTAGGAAATTCAACTGGGTGGTCCTATTGGGGTTGCGGAAACAGTGCCTGAATTCTAGGGAAAATCCTGAAGGATAATTGATAAGTGACCACCCACCTTGACATGGCTACCTATAGTCACCTCTTTGCAGCTTGGTAGAGCTCAGGTAAGTAGAAAACATTGTATTTAGAACTCAGTGATATCTTGTAAGACTTAGAAGCAATAGATAGACAGATTCCTCCCCATCACTGTGAAAAGGTGGGATGGAAGCTTTGGTGGTTCTTCACCCTCTTCCACTGCATAAATCAGGAAGTGGATTGTAGGAGACCCTCCTCGGGCCTTGTTTTGATGTAGGAAGTCAGTATTTGTAATCCCACCACGGTAATTCCAATCTACCACTTCCCATGCAACCCACTGCCAAAATAGAGACACTAAAACATATTTATAATTAATTGGGAGGCATAAAATAAAATAAAATAAAATAAAATTAATTGGGAGGCAAAAGGCTCTAAGTTCAGCCACAAAGATGGTTCTCTGGAAGAAAAGAGAGTGACCTAAGGCCTCACTGGGCTTTATTCAGTGGAGGAGTGGCTTGAGGAGGAATGACTGAGAATTGTGGAAGGTAGGTGAATACTGTGAGCTGAGCTAGGTGGGGGGCCTAAATTTACCTCTGCCATATGCAGAGGATATGCAGAGAGAGTAATCTGCATAATGCTACAGATAGTATCTAATGTTTTGCGTAGTCTGGTGCTTCAGCCTTGATGTAATTTTTCAAGCCTCAGGAAGTCATAGCCTCTGTCTTGAGGCTCCTTCCCAGCTGGCAGCACAGAGCTAGCAGAGCATTAGCTCTGCATTCTGTTTCCACTTGGCTCACATTAAGGAGTAGCAGGTGCAGGTTATCACGGAAACATGCATGCTACTTTCAAAGACTATCACCAACACCTCAGCTAGATCAATATATGTTACTTAAGGCCAATTGAAAGGATAAACAAAAGTCCTAGCCAACTTTGCACATATGAATACAAGGAAATATGGTCAGGCTCAGTCAAAATAGAGACCCTTGTTCTTCCTTCAAGGATTGCTGGTCAGGCAGTTCTCCACAGTAGATGGCCTTGTCAAGTAAGTAGACCATGTGGGGCTGATAGAGAAGTACCCTGAGCAAGGGTTGGCTGCTGTGGAGCTCATGCAGCATGGTGCAGGAAGCACAGCCCCTCCTAGAATGTGTATAGAAGCAGGAAATCATAGTGACGTATTGGTTGATGGCAGAAGCTCATCTGTCTTGAAATAAATCCGTGTATTAGATGGGTGTAGTGGTGCACACCTGTAATCTCACTACTCAGAAGGCTGAGGCATGAGGATACTTGGGAGTTTGAGATCAGCATGGGCTACAAAATGAGCCCAAAGCCAACCTTAACTGTATAGCAAGACCCTGTCTCAAAAGCAAAAAGAAAAAAAGCCCATGTGTCCTTGCTGGAGCAATTCATTGAATAATAGTTCAAGTTTGTTTTCTTTTAATTTTATGCATTTGATACAAGGTCTCACTATGCAGCTTGGACTCAAAGTGATCCTTCATTCTTCATCCTCCTCAGTGATTATAGGCATGTACCATCATGCCCAGTCTTAGCAGTTAGGCTTAGCATACCCAGGGAAGGGCTGGCACAGCATGCCATACTAGGGATCAAACCCAGGTCCTTGTGCTTGCCTAAGCAAGTGTGTAGACCACTGAACTATCTCTGTGGCAAACCTATCGAGATTTGCTAACTGTGCTACACAACATGGGCATGTGGCAAATGCCATTTGCACTGCAGTATCCTGGCCTGGATGGGGAGCTGGTAACCGCACTGATGCAGCGCATGATCCTGCTGTGTGGGCTGGCGGGCACATTCTGGTCAGCAACCGCCCTTTTAGCCCCTTTACAGATGACCTGATCCACCATGCCATTGATACATTGTCCAGGCTGGAAGTTGTGGAAGTGAGTACCAACAGAAGATGAGAACTGTGTGAAACATGCTAACAAAAGAGAAAAGGATGGCGGCTTAAGGCGCGCTAGGGCCATTCCCTCAAGAATGGCCTGTAAGGCCCTAAGGGCAGTTGGTGGTAGATCTGGCCACCCCTGTTGGTCAAGCCACAGATAAGTTAGAGTGCCTGACTTTGGGCATGTTGCTGACTCTGTGGAGGCAGTTGCACCCTGAACAGTCAAATGGGCCAGAGCTGGAAGGCCAAAGCAGCCCAGGAAAGCAAGAAGTGACACTGGTAGACTTTTGCACCAATTAGGAAGTTGGCACCTGAGGTGCCAGGTTTTGGGGGTCCCATGAGACCGCAGGCCACCTATGAAATTCACTATTTATTGCCCCCTCCCCCGCAGCTGATCCCATGGGAATCATATCAATTTGCAAGACGAGGTTACTCCACCATGGGCCACAAGGCCCAGGTGACTTAGGGTATTGGGCATTTGTCCCCATGACCATATGATGCACAAATTTCTCCAGTTACTGTATATATACTGAAGGTGGATACAGTCACTGGTTCTCACCTAGACACCATGCAGGGGACAATTCCAGTTACAAATTCATGTGGTAAAGCCCATAGTCTGAAGGCATCTACAGCAAACACTGCTGACTCTCAAGCATGCCATGTGAAGTATGAGTGTGAAACAGCACTGGGAGCCTGGAGGTTATCAAGAAATGAGATAAATTGTCTTGAAACTAAAGAAATGGATGATAGACCTCATCAGAGCCCTTCAGGGTGACATATCAGAAGCCAGGTAGGTAGCGGTGAATGACTGCAGAGTTTCCCTGTGATGCTGGCAGTCAGGACCTATTTGCCTTCACCTAGGTGTGCAGGCAAGGATCCTTCTAGATTTTGCCACAAGGCTACAGTGTAGCCGAGCTTTGTGTCATGGCTTGGTGAGCCAGGAACTGGCCTCCTGTACCAAGGCACACTCTATGCCAGTGCTTTGTATTGTAGATATTATGGCAACCTTGGATTGCATTGTAGATTTAGAAGCCACTGCACAGTCGACGACTGTGGAGCACTGGTAACATGGGCACAGGCTGTGGACAGAGACACAGTCCAGATGCAGATATACATGGGCTTGCTAGGTTTTTGGCAGATGTCTTGCACCTTGCTACCCTGCTGTGGTCTTTATATTAGAGGACAAAAAATGGCACAGTGTGAGAATGGACAGACTCAGAGGCAGCTGCTTTCCAGGACTCAAAAAGGGTAGTTGCACAGATACGAGCCCTTCGAGTCGGTGACCTTTAACTGCCATTTCGCCTAACAGTGAATATGGATAATGTGGGTTTTATAGAGGTCTATGGCAAGAAGAGGGGAAGAAGAAGCACACTGCTGTGTTTTGATCATAGCTGTGGCAGGGGACAGAGAGCTGGTATTCCTTGATTGCGCAATAGCAGCATTGTATGCTCCTCTGCAAACTTGAAAAGAAGCATGGAGCAGAGCGATGCAACACGAGCAACCCATCCCCGCATAGACTGGCACAGGCTACTGAGTACGGTGGATCCAAGCAGACAATTATTACTAATAAAAATTGACATAAAAATAAATTGAAAGTATGTCCAAGGTCTGCATGATGTGAGGTGAGATCCCTGGCTGGCTTCAAGACAGATTCATCCTTAGCCCAGTGGCCTCAGCCAAGGCTAGCAAAGTGCGTAATGATCTGGTCCCTTGAAGCAACATAATGGGGTAGCTGAGGACTTGACTCATGCAAATTCTATCCAGCTCAATAGTCGCAGTTAGCAGATAGTCAGGTTATGAATTAATACTGATCTGCTCCTGTGAGATTTTTCAAAGCTGTATTGTTCCTCAATTTGTGAACATTGATCACATCAGCAAATCACCCCCAAAACTTCATGCATGCCCTGAACACTCCCTCAGTCAAGTTGCACACCTAATAAAAGCCAAAGAAACCATGCCTTGTTGTTCTAGCTTGCCATTGGGCTTTGATCTCTTTGTACCCTTTGTAACTACAGTATACATCTATCTATCTCTATGTCTATGTCATCTATATCTATATTTATATCTATCTATCAATCTATCTATGTATCTATCATCTACTTATATTCTATGTTTTATTTTGTCATCACACCACTGTGCAGGAGATTTGTGGTTAAAGGCCAGATCCTGGATAATGTGCCAGCACTCATGTGATGAATGTATACCTCCTGTCTTAGTTACTTTTTACTCGTTGCTGGGACAAATACCTGACACTCAAAATGAAGGAAGGAAAGGTTTATTAGCTCACAGTTACTGGAGGTTTCAGTCCATATTCGGCTGGCCCAAGGCTGAGTGACGCAGGACAGAGAGCATCCAGTTCATGGCGCTAGAACAGCAACAGCAAATGGTGGCAGAGGTAGCCAACCAGACAGGGCATCAGAGAGCAACAGCTCTAGTCTGTCTCTCTGTCTCTCTTTATATTCCTATCAGGCTCTCTGCCTTAGGATATCTGCCCTAGACCACACCCTAAGTCCCAGCTGTACTCAGACCGATAATCCCATCAGTACTAAAACACATAATCCCAGTGACTCTTGGAAGTTCCCGCGCAATGACCATATGAGGCTTTGGGGGAACAACTAGACATAAACCATAACACCTTCAAAAATGGGCCTCAGACAGCCTGTTTGCAGCTGAGCTGGCAATGGTTTTTAGATCTGTGACATATATGGCCCAATAATGCATCTTGGAGACCAACCTACAATACAGGAACACTAGTTCCCATGCAGAAGACAAAGATAGGCATTCAGTTAATACTGGACAAATTGATGTGTCTAGCTGTGACCAAATCCCCACAATGGCCAAGGTCATTGTCCTGCCTAGTATGGATGTACTCTGGTTTTAAACCAGAGAAGACAGCTGAAGCAAATTGTCAGAGATATAGGCAGTGCGATGACCTACACGTGTACACAGACCATTGGGTCACCTTCAGGGGACTGAGGCTCTGGGTGCCAGGTTAGACAACTCAGCACTGACAAGGCACCATCCCTTGTTGGGTGCAACCTATGTTGAGATGAACAGGAGTATGGCCAAAAAGCTGACTGTGCAGAGCATGGGATCACAAATAAACTTCTCCTCTCATCAGAAAATGACTTGGCAGATGACTTGATCAGGTAGTGAAATGGTTGATCACTAGGAAGAACATCTGATCAGGAGCAAAGATCATAGACCTAGCCTTACAGATTAAAGCCCCTGCTCCACATACAGGCAAGCATTTAAATTTTATGAGTCAGGCTTTGATGTTGTTCAGGGATGAGACACTCAAATGAGAAAGATGGCTTTGCAAAACCACACAACTTTTGATTTGCTGGCTACAACACAAGGAGGATCTCATTCTTTGTTACATACAGAATGTTACACGTGTATACTGTCAGGTTTGTGGGGTTCCTTGGGGGGGGGCGCTCAGCCTGCTTCAAAGCTCAAGAGTATCTAAAGACACATGACAATAAGACACACTATTCTAGCATAAGCACAAAGCAGTCTATGGTTATAGAATGGTGACCTAGCAGTGGACAACTGTGCACGCACTAGTCAGGCTGGAAGGTTAGATATAAATATGTACGAAGTATGCAATGAAGACTCATGGAACTCTGCTACGTGCTGCCTGCTGTTGCTGATGTCTTGCACATAGGGGTTCTTTAGTGTTGGGATCCAACCTGAAAAAATCTCTCTGGGGCTCACAATAGTATGCCCAAAACATGACCCTTGAACAAAAGTTCTTGCGCTGACAAGAGCAAATGAAAATCTGGAGGAAAATGTAATAACTGCAAACTCATCTCCATCAATCATTTCATCACAGTCAGTATCACTCAACTACCTAACATGTCCAAGCATTTTCCCAGGTAACTTAGTGTTTAGCAACATTGGCTTTACTTGATCACCAGCCAAAAATGCATTCATTGATCTGAAAGTAATCAAAATATGCACCATGTTTGGCCTTCTATTCAGATTTTATAGTCTGTTGGAGCTCAATTGTAGAAGCTCTGCTGGATAGCAGAGCACCACTGTTATCATGGAATCTTAGTGGAGGATGGAGAAATTCAAGCTATTCAGGGAAACCTCCAGTCTATTTGGGCACATGCCACACACAGAAAAAAGCCAAAGAATTCTCGTTCAGGATGCCTTTGCCATCTGTGTCAGCTAAATCCCCAGTCCTTCCCATTAGTAAGTCTGGGTGGTCGGGCTTTTCAGGAAAGTAGCATCATCTGAAGCCAACACTTCCAGCACTGCTATATCAACATTTTGGCAGTGCTTTCTGATCTTAGAATTCCCCTTAGTAACTATGTCAGGGTGAGCTGGTTTGCTGAAGCCCTGGTGCTTCTATCATGGAGAAGAGAGGAAGCCCTTTTCAGTTTTTGAGAAAAGATCTTGCTAAATTAATAATTTGCACATGCTGTGCTCAAATGTCCCATCCTTGTGGTTCCCCAAAATCTGGGATTTCTAGGCATCCACATCCATTCCTGCTCTATGATTTTATTTAGGACATTTTCTGAGTAGCTTTTTCACTCTTCTTGGGTTCAGACACTGTTGCTGCTCCAGCCCAGAGCCAATCTTTAAACCATTGGATGTGAACTCCCTCTGGGACAGGCCACAGCTCCTGAGATGGTAAGACTCAGCTAGTGTTACCATCCACACCTTTGGATCACAGAACTAAGAAAAGGACCACCAAGGGAAGTGTGTTCCCCCTGGTGCCAGGAAAGAGATATTTCTAGGAGGAGCGTTTCCAAGCTGCTCAGATGCTACAGAAAGATGAGGGAGAAAGAGGATGACCACAAAGTGTTTGCCTAATTGTAGGCAACATTATGCTGAATGCTAAATTCTCTAGTAAGGAAACTCAGACAAGAATGGTCTCATCACTGAGAACCTTGTACTTAATTCCGTCCTTGCAGGAGATCCGCCTGAGGGTAACATAGTCAGAGGGTAACAAACCTAGACTAAACACACAGACACAGAGATAATTTGTTTTTCTTTTTCTCATTGCTAATTTTATTCAAAATCAATAATAGCTATATAGCAAATTAAACATAGACAAATACTGAAGTGTAAAAGATATAAGATATAGACAGAGTGAATTTTAGGGAAATATTTCTGAAGTGAATACATAACATGGGATTAATGTTGTATGTTATGTGTTGGTGCCAAAAGAAATGATGAGAAGACCTGATGAATATACTTCGGAGGACTCACTGAGATTTTTCTCTCTCCAAGTGAGCCCAGAGCTCCAGAAGTAGCTCACCTTTATTGAGGGCTAAAAGCAGGTTAAGGAATGTGCAAAACTACTTTGGTGAATACAGACTACAAATAGAGCTGGGTGTGGTGGCGCACGGGCCTAAAATCCCAGCACTTGGGAGGCTGAGGCAGGAGGATCGGTGTGAGTTCGAGACCAGCCTGGGCTACAAAAGTGAGCTCAAGGCCAGCCTGAACTGCATAGTGAGACACTGTCTCAAAAAGACAAAAACAAAAACAAAAAAACAAAACAAAACAAAAAAACAAAAACCAAAAAACCAGATTACAAATCACTATGTCTTTCATGATTTACCTAACACTAGGTTCACATGGATGCTAACATATAATGAACAGGGGAGGAGAGAACCATTAACATCCAAGCAAGAGGTCAATAAAGAGGGCACCAGCAAGAGCTTCTCAGGATATCAATTAGGCTTGTTTTATTTTTATATGACTACTATAGATTAATAATAAATTGTAAGTTGTAAAAATTACTTACAAACTTAATTTAATATAAAAATAAAATTATAGCACCATATTTGTGAGAAAAATAAACCTTTTGCACAAGAAATATGGATAAAACCATACCAAAATACACAAAAATGAAATTGTCCAAAGCTAATTGTAAAGAAAAAAAGTTACTGTGTTAGTTACTTTTTTCTTGTTGTTGGGACAAATACCCTACACTCAAAATGACCCCCAGAGACTCATGCACATCCCTTTATGCAAAAGTCAATTTAGTCCATCTCTAGGAGTTGCCAAAGTTCCAACAGTTTTAGCATTGCCGAAAAGTCCAACTCCCAACTCTCTGTAAGCCTCTGTATAAATGAAAATTTAAACATATTAACATTCAAAGGCACAAGATAAAGATTACCATTCCACATTAAATCCTATTGGTCCTTGTGGAGCATCAGAGGCAACCTGTAGTAAATTGTAAGCTGTATGTGGCTCCACCCCTATTGTACTCGTGGTCGTAGCTCCCGTGGTTTCTCTCTCAGCCTGGCTTTGCTCTCTCTGCACGGTACATGTTCCTGGCTTTTTCAAACTTCTGAGGTTTGCACAGAATAGGGTTCTCCCTCACAGCTTTGCATACTGCCCTCTCAGGGGAACACTGCCTGGCCTCCCAGTTCTTCTGCAATCTAGGTGGAAGCCTTCTTAACCTCAGAACTCTTATATTCTTCATGTGTTTAAAACCACTGCCATGTGGAAGATGCCAAGGTCTGCTGCCAACTGGAGCAGTAGGCAGGCTTTCTTCTCTCTTGGCTAGAGGGGTTGAGTGCATGAATTGCTAAACACTCTGACCCTGATTCCAAAGAATAAATTCTCCCTGCTGCTGCCATTCTGGAACAAAGGGTTCAGCAACTTTTCCCTCAAGGCAAAGTCCCTCACCTTTATAATTCTGAGGCTGCAAAGGGTGGAGACCTGCTATCTCCTGTGATACCCTTGGACCATCTTTTCCATTTTCTGGTTCCTTGTCATCAGTGGAGATCCTCTCAGCTTTATCTGTGCAGTCCACAGCTTTACTGGCACTTCCTTTCTGGCCAAACTCACATTTTGAATCTTCCTGCTGGGCTTCTTGCTCTTAATTTGCAACATAAATCTGGCTCAAATCCCCCAATAGCAGCCATGTCACTGCTCCAATATTTGTCTGCTTTGAAAAACTTTTAAAAGATTATTCAGTCTGCCATGCTTAATCTCAGTCTCAGGCTGAGTCTCTGGACAAAAGAAAAATGCAGACAACTTCTCTGCTCGGTCAAAATACAAATAATCCACAGTCCAATAACTAATGCAACCCTTATTCACAGCGGAAACTTCCTGAGCCTGGTCTTTACAGGCCAGCTTTTTATCAGTCTTCTGGTCTGAGCTCTGACCAGAATCTCCCCTACAGAACAGCCAAAGCTTTTCCAGCTCTTTGCAAGGAGAGGACCTCTCCAAACCTTTCTGATGGCTTCCCACAAGCCATTCCCAAAAACTTGTAGTCCACATGGTCAGGTTAGTCACAGATATGGCCCCACTCCCGGTACCAAATTCTGTCTCAGTTACTCTTCTCTCGTTGCTGGGACAAATACCCGACACTTAAAATGCGGGAAGGAAAGGTTTATTTAGCTCACAGTTACTGGAGGCTTCAGTCCATATTTAGCTGGTTCCAAGGCATAGTGGCACATGGGAGCTGGCAACCTTTTATGGCAGCAGCTAAGAACAAGAGCTCAGGGAGAGCTAGCTGCTCAAGCAGCTACCTTCTCTTCCTCCCTTACATTAAAATGCAAATCACCTGCCCCAGGGGAGGTGCAGAACTCCTTTCCACAATAATTAATTATAATTTCCAGAAGCTACTCCATAACTGCATGAGGCTTTGGGGGGACACCTATAACAGTTACTAAAGAATTTACATAGAAAAATATTAGCTATGAAAGAACAAAATTATATAGCATCTTATTCTGCATTAGCAATAAAAAAGAGCAAGAAAGTAAGAAACTAGACTTGTATATTCTAAGGACTGGAAAAGAAAAAAAAAAAAAAAGATCCTCATTAAGTTTTATGCTTAGCAAACATGGCTTTGAAAACTAAAAAAAAAAAAAAAAAAAAAAAAAAAAAATTCAGTTTTACAAACTTGAAATATTTTAATACCTCCAGATGTAACATATAGAAAATAACAAAGATTATAATCCAGAAAGCAAGAGAAATTGCTATATGGTCCTGGATAAAGTACAAAGAGCTCTCAGAGTACTACTGTTGTAGGCAGCTGAATTAGATAGAAACATTATAGTCACTCAGACAGAGCCAGGCCATCAAGGATAACATGGAAGACAAGGTGATTTTACAACTAGAGACAGACACTCCTCTGCAGTGGGCCCAATCTCAAGACAGGAGTAAACAAAACCGACTACATACTTCCTTAAGGGTGGACATCAGGGATTGATACGCTAAACAAATATCAATTATTTTGAAAGAGCCTGGAAAGAGCCACCAGCCCAAGTCCAACAGGAAGAGACGATCTGTCTTCTTGCCCACTTGCTACATGACTTGTTTTCCCATTGGATCACGATGTTAATCAATTTTACCTGAGCAGTGGTGCTTGTAATCTCATTGGTTGAACACAGTTTTGCTCCACCTCATACTCACCTAAGAAAATTCCCATGTCTTCTCTATAAAAGTTCCTGGAACAGACAGCTTTCCAGGGAACACCCACTTGGGACCACCCTCCTGTCTCTCTCTCGGGCAGGAGCTTTCTTTCCCTCAATGAATATGGTCTGCTCATTACCTCCATTTGTTCCTAAAATTCACTCTTCGGTTTTAGAGAACACGAACTTGTCTCTGGTACTTTTCAGGTTGGGGATCGGTTTTCCCTATATCATTTGGAGGTTATCTATTGGAGGTCACCCCAGATCAGTTTTTTCTTCCTGCACCACTACTGCAAATAGAAATAGAGGGCCTCTACCTCAATATGATAAAAGCCATCCATGACAATCCAATGGCGAACATAATTCTAAATGGAGAAAAGCTGAAGTCTTTTACTCTGAGATTTCATAAAAGACAAGGATGTTCCCTATTACCACTCCTATTCAATATAGTTTTGGAATTATTAGCTAGACCCATTAGACAACATAGAGAAATAAAAGAAATAACAGATAAACAAGAGGTTAAACTATCGTTATTTGCAGATGACATGATAATCTACTTACAAGACCCAAAGAACTCCACCAAGAAGCTACTAGAATTAAGATGCAAATTCAGTAGCATAGTAGGGTACAAAGTCAACACACAAAAGTCAATAGCATTCCTCTATACAAATAACAAGCAAATTGAGAGAGAAATTAGAGAAGCCATACCTTTTACAATAGCATTGAAAAAAATGAAATACTTAGGAATTAATCTAATTAAAGAAGTAAAAGATCTATTCAATGAAAACTACATTGTTCTGAAAAAGGAGATCTTAGATTTCAGAAAATGGAAACATATTCCCTGGTACTGGATAGGTAGAACCAACATTGTGAAGATGGCCATACTCCCTAAATTGTTATACAGATTTAATGTAATTCCTATGAAAATACCATCAATGTTGTGTTGTTCTGGTGTTGGTTTGTTGTGTTGTTTTGGTGTCGGTGCTGAAAGAAACGACGAGAAGTCCTGATGAAGGTAGCTCGGAGGACTCACCGAGACTTGTCTCTCTCAAAGTGAGCCTAGACCTTCAGAAGGATATTACTTTTATTGAGTATTCAAGGACAGGCTAAGGAATTTGCATAACTGCTTTGGGGAAATTGAAAACATTCCAAGCAGGGGAGGAGACAACCAGAACTCCCTGCAGCTGTCCTTGGGCTTTATTGTTCTCTACTTAAGATGCTTGGTCCTTATCTCTATATTGAACCAGGCAGGATATTTTTCTCAGCACTGGGGTAGC
>PVJA010035367.1:11591-22000 GCA_004027025.1 Myocastor coypus | reverse complement strand
ATTTTAAAATGAGTTTGAGTTGTAGTTCATTGGTAGAGCACCCCTGAGTTCAGTCCCCAGAACTTCCAGAAAGATGGAAGAAAGAGAGGGAGGGAGAGAGGGAGGGAGGGAAGAAGGAAGAGAGGGAAACACCCAGGGCAGTAGACGAGAGGTGGGCAGAGAGGAGGCCAGGGATGGAGACAATACCCCAGCAAGGGCATCTGCATCAGGTATATTCTCCATTGTTCTTCATAAGAAATGTTTGAGCCGGGCGTGGTGGCTCACGCCTGTAATCCCAGCACTCGGGAGGCTGAGGCAGGATGATTGGTGCGAGTTCGAGACCAGCCTGGGCTACAAAAGTGAGCTCAAGGCCAGCCTCAACTGCATAGCAAGACCCTGTCTCAAAAAGAAAAAAAAAAAAAAAAAAAAGAAAAAAGAAATGTTTGAGAGCCAGGAATGGCTCATGTGTGTGTAACTCCAGCACTCAGGAGGCTGAGGCAGGAGGATCGCCATGCATTTGAGGCCAGCCTGGGCTCCATAGTAAATTCAAGGTGAGCCAGAATTACAAGCTGTCTTAAAACAAACAAACATTGGAGAAAAGCTTTGGGCTCCACTCCAATAGGTGTGACTTTACTTTATTATGTATTTGGTATAGGGTCTCACTACACAGCTTGGACGTACAGTGATCCTCCTGTTTTCAGCCTCCCCAGCACTGGGATTGCGGGTGTGCACTACCACGCCCACGGGGGGCAGGGGGCAGCCAGCATGTGGTGCTGGGGATCGATCCCAGGTCCCTGTGCTTGCCTAAGCAGGTGCTTAGTCGCCTAAGCTATCTCACTGGTTCAGATGTAACCTGATTAATAAAGTACATATGTACACTCCTTATCCATGCTCATAATACTTAATAAAAAATAACTTTCTCTTTTTAAGGAAACTCATACACATAGCTGATACAATTTTTCTACTGCCTGCCTTGAGTTCAGCTCACAGATCTTGGGGATCCCTGCTCTGTGGGGAGAAAGAGGATACAGGCTGCCAGGGCCAGACCTTTTGGGAGGGCATTTGGGTAGAGAGAGGCCTGACTGGTTTGGGGATGCAGCCGGTGGTGACCCTACAGGTGACTGTTGAATATTTTATGTGTGATTTGCAAGCTGGCATTTGGTGACTTCAGTGTTCGGGACCTCTGGCTTCTGAGGCAGGGGTGCGTTTGGTGGTGATTCTCAGCCTGGTGTCCCTTTAAGAAGTATGTACGTTCAAATAAAAAGAGAGCCCTACACCTCTACCATGGAACATTTATCTATGTTAAGAGACCATTTTTTTCCCCTCAGCTTTTATCCAAAATGCTGTCAAGTTCAAATGGTAGGTAGTTTTCACGCTCTTCAGAAGCCCTTGACTGGTTTTGATTAATTTAAAGTTGGAAAAAGCACTTTCATTATTTCTTGACAAATGTAGCTTGTTCTGCGGGTGGGATTTCATGGTGCTTGGGGAAGGGGTAGGGCTGGGAGGCTCCTTATTGGGGGAATTTGCTCAGACCTCTGGGACCCCAGCTGGAGCTTGACACTGGGCCAAGGACAGAGTGACTTTGTGGGTGGGCACAGATGTGGGCGGAGCCTTCAAAATGCCAGCCCTGTGAGCAGCAGAGGCAGAATGTGAAGGAATCTACATTTGTGGAAGCAGGAGATGCACTTTGAATGTCCTATGGGATGTCACAAGCTCTGGGTGCTGGAATGCGACCTCCATGTGTCAGAGATCTTACCTGGTGTTGGCGTCAGTGATAATTTTTTTTTTTTTGGCCCCCAGAATGAAGCTCGGGACCTTGCACTTGCCAGGCAGGTGCTGTGCCGCTGAGCTATATCCCCAGCCCCTATAATTTTAAGAATACGAGTCATCAGGTAGCGGAAGTGCCACAGCAGAGGTCTCTAAGTACAGAAGTGGCTGCCTCGCATCCCCAGAGGCAGCTCACATGGCTCATGGAAGGAACAAAAGGAAAGTAGAACCGTGTCGCCCGAGTTCAGGACTTTCTATCTTTATTCACCATCAGCCATCCTTGACGTTGGCTGGATACACCTGCTAAGAACCTCCCACGGAGAAGGACCAAGGCTTGGCTAGCGGCACTGTCACCTCCAGAGCTCGGCCTTGAGCGTGCTTGCCGGGCCTCCTGAGCAGTCAGCTCCCTTCTTCCCCAAGGGACCCCAGTCCTGTCATATTGTAACTGAGACCTCTTCACACAGTGTGATCCACCCACAGGTAGTGATTTCTTGCTTCCGTCACCAGCATTCTTGGTTGCTCATGGGTGGGGGAAAGTCACGAAATAGCCAGCGTTTCCCTCTACTCCCTCTGCAGCTGGATTGGGAGGCTGAGGCAGGAGGATCACCCTGAGGTCCAGGCCAGTGTGTACTACATAGTGAGACCACATCTCAAAATCAAACAAAACACCCCACCTCCTACAAAAGCTGTCTGCACCCAGGTGGTCATGAACTGTAAAATGCAGTTTTCTTACAGACCTCTCCCGATTTGCACACAAGCGCCTGCCATACTGTCAATCCTATGCCCGCGTCCTGATCCTTAGTGGAGGCGTGCCCAGCTGGCATCTCCCTGCCTTCCCAGCACTGCTTCTCCCCCACCTTCTGGCTCCATTGGCCTTCCTATGGTGCGCCGGGCACTCTGTCTCACCTGCCGAGGAGCCTTGGCCCTGAGCACTGCAGCCTCCAGAGGCCTCCTGCTGCCTACCCTTCTTGGGCTGGCTCTGGCTGAGCTACAGGTCCTGCCTCTCTGTTCATCCCCTACATCCTCCTCCCACCCCTGCTGTGGTGACCACGCCAGCTTTGAGCATCTTCGCACAGGCGCCCCTGGAAGAACCTTGCTGGGGCCCACTTCATGGACCCCTTGCCTCCTGACACTGAAGTGACCTCCTAGCGAGACTCTGATGCCAAGGCAGGAGTACAGGGGCGGCAGCTCGAGTGTGGTCCTCCTAGGCCCTGGGGACAGCAATCATGGAGGGGTGGCCCCCTGTGTCATTGCCCAGGTAACTCTCCTGAGATGCTCCTTACGAGTCCTGGTGAAACCGAGGACAGGCCTATAGCCAGGTGTCCTTTGGGGCTCTTTGCAGGGACAGGAGGAGTTGGGGGGATGAAGTCCAAGAAGCCGCATCCGGCTGTGGGTGACAGAGTTCCGCAGAGGGGAAAGTGCCTGCGGCACTGACATGAAGCCACCGAGCTGGGCTTTGTCCCTCAGCCACGTGGGGCTATGCCTACCTCCTGTGGATGGTCACCCTGGTGGACAGCAGTGGAATGGATGCAGCACATGCAGAGGGACCCTGGGGCCCTGGAAAGGGGCATGCAGGGTGTGTGTGTGAGGTTCCAGCCAGTGCAAGGTGTGACGTGCTGGGGGCTTGCACTGGGCTGGCACCTGCTGACGCAGGAGTCCCAGCTGGCATTTCTGAGGTGGGCCTGGTAGGGTGTGTCGGCTGCCTGCATGCGTGGCGGCCATGCAAGGCTCACAGAGGGGCCCTCTTGTTCTCCAGATCAGGTCAGCAGGGGCACTTGCCCAACCCAGTGAGTGCCCATTTTCCCGTGATGCCATGCGCGTTTTGGTTCATGGGCCAGTGCAAAGACCAGGATAAGAACGACACCGAAAGAGGGTGGGGCTGGGAACACAGTTGCAGTTTAGAGAGGAGTGCGCTTGCCCCAGCCGTCTCTCATCCTCTTACCTTCTTCCTAAGAGGCTCCCTTCTGTGGTTACCATTTCGCTGACACATTTTGAGGGTTCCTGGATGTTGTGGTCTCCAGGGATGGGTACCATCCTCCAACTGGGGATCTGCGTGAGGCTGGTGGCTCTCCCTGAGCAAGATCTGGGCCTTCAGTGTGTGGTGGGAACCCCGAGGCACCCATGCGAGGACCGAGCAAGGCCAGTCCGACTTCCCCGTCAGACCTCGTGTTCCCTGAGGGCGAGGCTGTCTCTCTTTCCAGAGTGGGGGCCTTCCTGGGACAGATGCCACGTCCCCTTTGTTAGACCAGTGTTTGCATGGCCAGGCAAAGCTGCCTCTGAGAGAATGGAGCCATGACCGAGTCGCCCCTGTCCTCCCCCCTGGATCTACAAAGCAGTGAAACGGCCATTTCCAAAGCCAGCTCCTTGTCCAGGGAGGGGGCTGCGAGGTGTCACATTCTTTCAGATGCAGTGAGCCTCAGCCAGCCTTGGGGTCTTGCCTTGCCTCGGCAGGAAGCAGAGGCTCCCTGGTGCCACCCGGGACACAGGTGAGGCTGAGCTCGGCCCCTGTGGAAGTCACGGGAACAGGGCCTGGCACTGTTGTGGTCCTACTGGGGGTGGCAGGCGTGTGGCTTTTGGCCCTTTCCAGTGGTTCTGGGGATGAAACCCAGGGCCTCCCGCATGCTGGGCCAGTGTCTCACTTTAGAATGTCCCCCAGAGTCTATCTGGCGTCCCCAGAGGCGGGGCTTTCAGAAGGCAGTTGGTTCCTAGAAGCCCTGTACTCTTGGTGGATTTTACCACTAGTTCAGAGCTGATCAATGTGTGTGGGGGGGCAGGTCCTGGTAGGAAGAGCTGGGTCACTTTGCATGTGACCTGGACAGCTGTAGTCTTGTCCCCAGCTTGCGCTCCTGTGCTCCCTGGTTGCCCTTGTGCCATATCATTCCTGTCCTGGAGCCCACTGACCCCGCACCGTGCACTACAATAAACCTCTCCTCCTAGAAGTCGTGAGTATCGGGTGTTCTGTCCCAGGGACAGGAGAGCTGGTGACCTGGGTGACTTCACGGCATCCATAGAAATTCCAGTCCCGCCTATCTTTCTGGCTTCTCAGGAAGCCCAGCCTGGCCCACGGTGAGGACTGAAGCCCTGCAGGCCAGGGCCACAGCCCGGCTCTGTGATCTTCTGGTCCTGTGACTTCAGCGGACTGCTCAGGCTTCCTGAGCCCTGGCTCCTGTCCCTACCTTGGGATGATGGCTTGTTAAGGAGATTTTAGCATTGCCAGAGGAGGCCTGGACATTGTCCGAGCAGCCTTTTAGCGGGTCTTGCTGTGCAGATTGTGAGCCATGTTTCAGAGGGGTGACACACACACCACCTGGCTACCCTGAGCCCTGGCCCAGGGTCCTAGGAATGACAGGGCGTGGGGTCTCCCTGACTGTTCAGTCGGCGTGGTGGAGGCCGCCTCCAGCCAGGACTCGGTGGGCACCCTCGCTCGCCTCACTGCAGGCCTTGTGCGTGCTGGGCCTCCTGGTGGCGCCTGTCTGTGGTGTCCTTCTGTGGTTGCCGGTCTCAGCACCTCATGCAGGGCCCAGGTCCCCCAAGCAGCACATGAAAGGCTTTTCTCCCCCTGAGATGCATCCCTCACTGGCATCAGCTATTGGATAATGCATTTCCCCACCAGACTGTGGCCAGAGCCTCCACAGAGATCCTGTGTGACAGCATGGAGGGACTTCAAAGCCAGCTGGAGCCACTGTGCTTTGAGCCTGAGAGTGACTGTAATCAATTAGGAGACAGCCAGACAGCAGGCTTGCTCTGGCCTGAGCCACACGGGACAGCAGAGAAGGTTTTTGTTGTTTATTGCTGGGCCTATAAGTGACCAACCCAAGGACTGCTCTGGTTTGCCTGCTGAGATACCCTCCGTCTATCCAGGGTCTGATCTGTGGGGCAAAAAGTGTCCCGGAAGTGCAGCCAGGCTGTGTCTTTATCCACAGCTTGCAGCTAAAAATCATCCTGACAACCTGTGAAGCCTGAGTTTAAGCTGGAATACAATTGAACAGGAGGGACAATAAATAAACCAATTTATTTTATCTCACCTGCTCAGAGGCGGGGTCTTCCTTGAATTGAAAAAACAAATTTATACAAATAACATGCAAATAAGACCTTTCCTGGGTTAATAGGAAACTGAAGCGTTGGGTAGTGCCCGGGGCCCTGGCACTGCATGGGGGTGTGGGTGTATTGTAAATTGCAGTGCCATGTGGATGCGATGGGTGAATGGGGTCACAGAGGGTGGCACATGTGACCTGGGACCCCAAGTAGATGGGCTGTCAGTTCATCTGGAAGTGCCCGAGTCTTTGGAGGTGACAGGTGGGGAGGGTCTCTAGCCTGTCTGGCTTTTTGAGGGGTGCTAAGTCAGGATCACCATGAGCCCCTCTACCCTTGTTCCGTGCCCCTTTATTTTATTTGAAATTCCTTTATTATATATATATATATATATATATATATATATATATATATATATGTATCCTCCCGCCTCAGCTTCCTAATTCCTATAATTCCTGGTGTGTGTCACCTTGGTTTGGTTTCAGACCTGCTGGGCTGGGGTCTCTGCAAGGCCACAGTGCTCCTTCTTCCTTGGGCGTGGAGGGCCCAGTCTTGCTCGTACAATCCCCAGGCAGTGTCTGCGTCTTCCCTTGGACCTGCCCCTGACAGCCCTTTTGAGAAGCTGCCCTCAGGCCCTTTTGAGCTGCAGTGTGTCATCCTGAATGGAGCCAGCGGCTCACCCCACAGAGCATGTGGGGAGCTTCCTTCGGTTGCCCTGGGTGCTTGGGAAGTTCGTTCACCGTGTGTGCTGACAGAGGAGGACCACTGGCCTCAGCGGAACTTGCAGGGTTCAGTAACTATAGAGCTTAATGTCTTCCTCCACTTGCTCTTCAGAGCCAGGAGGCCCCTGTTAGCACCCTGCCTCAGACCCGGGACTCCTGAAACCCTCTCAGAGGCCCGAACCTTCCCATGAGGAAACAGGCTCAGAGAGGTGAGGGACCTTCTAAACTGAGACACTGGCCCAGCACACATGGGCATGAAGCCCTGGGTTTCATCCTAGGACCCTGGCCCAGGGTGCAGGACAGCCAGGCAGTGTGTTTGTCACCTACCCGACACATGGTTCACAATCTTTTTTTTTTTTTTTTTTTTTTGTCTTTTTGAGACAGGGTCTCGCTATGCAGTTCAGGCTGGCCTTGTGCTCACTTTTGTAGCCCAGGCTGGTCTCGAACTCACAGCAATCCTCCTGTCTCAGCCTCCCGAGTGCTGGGACTACAGATGTGAACCACCATGCCCGGCTTGCTCACAAATCTTAACAGCAAGATCCGCTGCAGGCCTGTGTGTTGCGCTTTGTCACTGAGTTACAGCCCAGCCCTAAGGTAGGACTACTTTTTTTTTTTTTTAATCTATATATCATAACATGTATATTATGGCTGGCTCAGCCTGCCCTGGGGGTGGGGCTGGCACAGCATGTGGTGCCGGGGATTGAACTGCAGTCCCTGAGGTTGCCTAAGCTTGCCTAAGCAGGTGCTTTAGACCGCTGAGCCACCTCGCCAGCTGGCTCCTGCATTTCTACTTTGTGACCTTGGGCCCAACCTTCCCTGTGCCTTGGCTTCTGTGGGGCACACAAGTATGAGCCCATCCGCTCAGGTGGTCGTGAAGATTAAAACAAGAAGATTCTCTGTAAACCACCAGGACGATGCCATTAATCATGGCCACGGGGTGCTCCCTCCTCCCATCCCCTCTGTCCTGTCCCCTCCGTGTCCCCATCCTGGCACAAGCAGGGCTTAGGCGCCTGCATCGTCTTGGCCTCCTGTTCCCAGCACCCGAGGATTCAGCTTAATCCTCTGCGCTCCACAGAGCACGAGTGACTGTCTCCCTGGGAAAACAGGGCAGCAATTAGGCTAAATAATTTAGAGGAACTTTTAATTTTTAAGTCATTCTAATTTGCATTCGTTCCCCACCGCTGTCCTCGTATTATTTATTTGCTTATTTATTAAAAGTTGTGTTTTTTTTTTCTGCCCTGGATGGCAGCGGGCCAGCCCGGCTGAGAACCTTTGCAGACTGACAGGCAAAAGCCAGAGGTGGAATCCGCTGGCCCCGCCATGCTATCCAGAGTGGATGAGAAGGACCATGCACATGATATGTTTCCTACCTTCATGTAAGGATGACCATGGGGCGCTGGCCAGTGGCTGGCAAGTCCCACATGGCCAGTGGTCTGTTTTTGCTTTGTGGCTGGGTGGCACTTGGAGGGGACAGAGTCCCTTGGTCACTGCTGGCCGAGGCTCTTGCCACTCCCACTTTGGGGTTCAAGCAGACTGCAGGCTCCATTGTCTGAGGCCAAGGGGATCCTAGAAGCCAGCGGTGGGGACAGGCTCACTGATGTGGTCAGTGCTTAGCTCTGGCCCCAGAAGCGTTGGTGACCAGAAAGCACTTTTTCTTCCTTTTCAGATCATAAGTGTTCAAAATATTTTCTTTAAAAAAATGTTCCACTTAAAAATAATTGTAGATGTTAGCAGGTAAGGCTCAATATGCCAGCATGCCCAGGGCAGCCTCCACGCATGGTTATCGAGCTGAGGTCAGAGTACGGGGCTGCGTGTGGGGGTCAGAATTGTGTGGTGGCTCCTGAATCCCCGACCTCTTCAGGCCAGGCATGCTCTATACAAGCATGGCTCAGTTGCCAACAGAAGGGGGCAGGCAGGAGGCAGGGAAGGCTTGGCTTGGCATTTTATTTTATTTTATTTTACTTATTTGTCTTTTTGAGATAGGGTTTTGCTGTACAGCTCAGGCTGGCTTTGAGTTCACTTTGTTGCCCAGGCTGGTCTCAAACTCACAGTGACCCTCCTGCCTCAGCCTCCTGAGTGCTTGGATTACAGGCGCAGGCTTGACTTTCGCTTTGGTGCTGACAGGTCCCGGGTGTGTACGGCCCCGGTGTAAGGGCCCTGGGGTGTGGGAGTGTGCTTGGGGGCTCAGACACGGCGCTGGTTCTTTTTCTCATCCTCCGAGCCTTGTTCCTGCGCTTCTCTGAGGGTAGGGGTGAAGGGTGTGAGTGTCAGGTGGGCGAGAGAGTGCCGTGAACATGGCTATGTCCCCTAGCGTCACTGCTGGGGTCTGCAGCTCTCCTGCCAAGCACGCTGAGTGTGAGCATTGGCCTCCCTCACGGGGCCCTGCCTGTGACACTGCAGCCCGGGCCAGCCTTGGGTGGTGGACAGGACTTTGGCCTTCACTGTAGAACTTGTGCACCAGGAGACAGCAGGCTGGGCTTACCCGTGTGCGTGTGTGCATGTGTGTGTGTGTGTGTGTGTGTGTGTGTGTGTGTGTAGAACACTCCCCAACCTGGGAGTGTGAATGAGGAAGAAGCAGGAAGGAGCCAGGGCGACAGGGCAGGGCTCACCCGCCCTATTCCTAGAGTCATTTCTCTGGAGCAACGCTTCCGTTCTCCAGCAATGCCCTCTGCAACCTCCGTGTTGGAATGGTCCCAGAACAATGTGTCTCAGGATTTTGCATCCTCCTGGGGAGGTCGAGGACAGCAGGAGGACGGGGACACCTTAGCTCCCAGAGGCTTTGCAGCTCTGCGCCCCTACCATGCTGCATCTGGTGACCTGGCTGACTGCCTGGATGCTGACCTGCTGCCCTGGCCGGGCCTGGGTGGCGCTAGGGTGGGGTGACCTCCAGGTCTGGCCGATCGATGCCCCTTGGCCTGGGATGTTCCCTCCCCTCCCTGGGCTAGGAAGACTTTTGCTAAATGCAGAGGTTCTGATGCTTATTTTCCTGGTCTTGCGGTCTGCCCGAGTGGGGGTCCCCAGCCTAGAAAGGAGAGGAGCAGCTGTGTACAAGGTGGCAGAGCTGCGTGGTGGGGAACAAGCCCCACTGAGCAGGCAGTGTTCACCTGTGCAAGGCACGCAGGGCTGGGGTTGGGGCTGAGCCTCCCTCTGCAAGTCCTAGAGTCTGCCTATGCGCCTGGGGGTGTGCTGGGGCCCTTCTGGGGGTGCGCTAAACATTCTTGTGGACAGCACCACCTGCATGCTGGGTGTTCTTGGGTGCTGGGCATCACGTTGTGGTCAGGTGCTCAGTGCCCCCAGTCTTGGAGCTGAGAGGCCTGGCAGGAGGGTCTCACGTGGCTTGTGTGCAGGCGTCGAGAGGCCCACAGCGTAGAGACAGCTTAACCCGTGTGCAGGAGGCCGGCCTGTGTGCAACCCCTTGACTGGTGGTGCTAGGCTGGAGAAAGTGCAGAAAAGCAGGGCCTCAGGTTGGCCTTATTCCAAGGCCTTTGAAGGGAAGGTTGCTGATCAGCAGAGCACAGATGAGGAGCCCATTCAGCTTAGTAAGCTGGAGGCTGTCACAGGGCTCTCTTGGGGTGGGACATCTGGGCCGGAGGCTGTGTAGGAGTTCACCAAGCAGATCCCAAGTGCATGGAAATGTAGGGCTTTGGGAGAACTACAGTAGAGCTGTCATGGGAGGAGAGGAGCAGCGCTGAGGGGATGAAGCAGCAGCAAGCAGCAGCAGGGCAGGCCTGCCTGTCCACCTTGAAGGGTGTGAAGGGAAGGGGTGGGGAGCCAGCCTGGGAGGGTGCGGGGCAGTGGGAGGTGGTGGTGACACAGTCAGATGTGCAGCTGCTGGAGACATGGGTTTTCTTCATTCTTCATTCTTCTTCTTCTTCTTCTTCTTCTTCTTCTTCTTCTTCTTCTTCTTCT
>PVJA010035367.1:0-11491 GCA_004027025.1 Myocastor coypus | reverse complement strand
TGCTATGCAGTTCAAGCTGGCCTTGAATGCACTCCGGCCTCACGCTCAGGACGATCCTCCTGCCTCAGCCTCCGAGTGCTGGGATTGCCGGTGGCTGGTTCCACTGCACCCAGCTCTGTGTCCTCCCAGGCCCGTGTCCAGCAATGGCTGTTCCGTCTGCCATCATTAGAGATGCCTTTCTTTGTCTAAATGGAAGCGCACCTTAGAAATAAGCGCTCTCTCTTTGGTTGTCTTCTTTCGGGCAGCCTCATTATTTTGCGGTTCAGGGAGGGTCTTACTTGGCCTCTGCCGCTAATTGGCGCCTCAGTTGAGTCTCCTCAGCCTGTGCAGGACAATGCGAGGGCCTCGGACACAGCCCCTGCCTGGCAGGGAGCTTGTTAGAGACGCGGCACCTCGGCGTCTGCGCGGGACCTCCTGGCGCACGCTGCAGTTTAACAAGATCCCCAGCGGCTCACGTGCGCAGGAAGGCTGTGCCACGCTGTGAGCTCTCTGGACCTCAGTGCGCTTCTTTCCTTTCCCTGGGGAGGGACTTCCGGTGATCAGTCTTGGCGTGGCCTCACCTTTGTTTCCCGTCAGCCTTTGCCCTTGACACCCTTTCCCCTATGTTAGGAATGTGATCTAAAAAGTGGTGAGCTTCGTTGTCGAGTCCGCCGTGTCCTTCAGCGTTAGGGCGCATGTTAAGTTGGCATGTGTTGATTATGCACAAATCTCCTTCCATTCCCGGTGTTTTTCACTTAGGACTATTTCTGCGCCTTGCCATATTTCCCTGGGTAGCTCAGGATAAAGCTTCTCGTGTAGCGTGCGTTCTCCATGATGCCAGGTGCATGTCCATCACTGGCTCTTCCTCCCTTCCTCGCGGCTGGGCTCCCTACGGATGCCCCTAGGGACACCTTTACTATAGACAGCCTCCTCCCTGCTGGCCCAACCTGAGGCTCCAGCCTCCTGGTAAATGACCCAAGTTGTCTGTGGTTTCTTTTGCGAGGAGGAGAAAGACCCAGATGAGTCACAGGCGCCAAGCTGTCAGGCAGGAGATCTGAACGGTTATGTTTTCCTTTGAGTTAAGTTTGCACTCGACACCGAGCCTGGTCTGAAACCCTTTGATAGTCCGAGTCCCCGAGCCCTGCTCTGTTCCCCTGAGCTCAGGCAGTGCCTTAACTTCTGAAAGTTTTTTTTTTTTTCCTTGTGAATAATACACCAGCTGCTCCAGGGAGCTGAGGGCTGTGCCAGTTTGCAGGGCTGTTTCAAATCCCGATTCTGCAAACTCCTCAGAAGGGAGTGACAGTTGGTTCTCCTGTGTAATCATTTATAGATCAGGTAATGATTTCCCTCTTGGCCTAATGACAGCTCTGTTCTTAGGAGAACTGGTCAGCTTGTCAAATAGTGCTGATGCCCCTGCTGGCATGGGCTCCTAGGATCACACGCTGGGGTCCTGTCCGCCATCCTCGCTCAGGCCTGAGCCTACAACTACTGTCGAGAGTCACTTCCTTCAAAGGACTTGTGGCAGGGGCACAGGGAGAGGTGCCACAGAGGTGACAATGTGGATGATGGAGAAGGCTGGGGATGTCACAGGGTTCCTCAGGAAGTCAAGGGCCACCCCAGGGGGACTCCCAGGGGGATTCAGCAGCTATTAACAAGACCGTGGCATGAGTGGGGCCACGCTGATCTGGAAGGCGAGGGTAGGGGATCCGGCTGCTTGGCCGACACATTCTCTTAGAATGCCCTTTGGTGAAATGTTTCCTTCCTTGGGGGACACAGATCAGGGCTGGCGGCACCCAAAGGATGGGCAGTGGAATCCCCGCACTGCGCTGCTGTGACCAGAGGTGGCCTCTTGTGACCTGGGCTGGGGAATGGAAAGCAGGCACTGCAACCCTGCCCAAGGTAAAAAAACTTAATTAAGAAAAATGAGTCCCTGGAGCCAGGCCTGGTGGTGATCCCAGCAGTGGGGAGGTCGAGGCAGGAGGATAGCTGTGAGACTGAGGCTAGCATGGGCTACAAAATGAGTCTGTGGTGGGTCAAGCAGTGCTGTCACAGGCAGGATTGGGACAATGGCAACAACGTGATGCGCTCTTGGAGAAGGTGAGCATGTTCAGTGGGAAGGGTTGTGCCATAGGCTAAAATCGCCGCTGGCATCCTTGGCCTTCCTGCCAAGTCCTTAGGGCCTACTCAGGAACTTGGCAACCTTGTGTCAGCCCTGCTGAGAGAAGCATTTGTGTGCACACACAGTTTCCTGTAAAGCCCCAAAGCCTGAGAACTCTGCAACCCTGTTTTTTATTTATTTATTTATTTTTAGAATTTTTATTTTATTTTTTTCCTTGTTTTCAGAACTTTTGTTTATTTATTTATTTTTATGGGCAGCTCAGCCTGCCCTAAGGGCAGGGCTGGCACAGCATGTGGTGCCAGGGATTGAACCGTAGTCCCTGAAGCCGCCCAAGCTTTCCTAAGCAGGTGCTTTAGACCACTGAGCCATCATTCTGCAGGGCCCCACGCAACTCTGGTTTTAGAAAGACTTTGATACTTAGCTTCTTCGCAAAGTGAATAACTAATACATTGTATCTCATTTGCGCTTGAGTAATATGTTACTTTGTTCCTAATGATGAATTTTTTTTTGTTGTGTTGAGATAAAAATCTTTGCTTTAGAAGGAAGGCAAACCGCACACATTAGGTTAATTTAGCAAACATTTACATCTTAATGAAGAGATTCTGCAAACGCTGCATAAGTAAGCACGTAAATAAATGAGCAGCCTGAGTGGTCAGATGCAGAGAAGTGGGATGCCGGGGACTCTTCCGGCAAGGGCCCCAGAGTAGGGGGCTGGGGCCAGCGAGCCTCTGGGGCCCCAGATGCCTCTCCTGTATTTACACAGGAGAGGCTGAGTGAGCGTGTAATTAAACCTTGGCCACGGAGCTAGACAACTTAACTAGAGCCCCTCACGCTGCACGCTCCTGAATTTAATTTTCCAAATAAACTCCGTGTGGCTTTGATGCCCAGGGAGGATCAATAGGATGGAAATTGCCTGCAGTTTCCCCTAAAGAGCTACAATGGATTGCTGCTCTGCCCGCTCCTCTTTTCTGCCAGAGAGCATCTAGTGTTCATTCCAGGCACATAGGGTTGGAGGAAGCGGGGGGGGGGGGGGGGATATATATACATATATATACATATATATGTATATATGTATATGTATGTATATATATGTATATATATGTATGTATATATGTATATGTATGTATATATATGTATATATATGTATATATATGTATGTATATATATGTATATATATATGTATGTATATATATGTATATATATATATATATATATATAAATGAATAAAGAAGGAAACTGTAAGCCCTGATGCAGAGGGGATGCAAAGGTGCTACGTGCTTATTGGAGGTTGGTGCTGGGCTCGGTGTGCCCCGAGAGCATGGGGGGGGTCTTCTGCTGGGGTCAGGCTCCCTGGGAGGTGAGCCGAGCCTCAGGCCCCAAGGGTGCTGCTGCCTGCTGCCCGGTCCTGCAGCCTCAGGGCGTCCTCGCTCCTTCATGTTCCAGCTGAGCAGCAGGGCCAGGTCAGGGTCCTGCTGACACTGGCTTTCCTGTCCCTTTGGGGCTCAGATAGCAAATGCTGACCACAACGGGCAGACCGCTTGGAGCCTGGATGTGAATTTTTCCCTTGCGGGGCCAAAGCCCATGCCCTTGCTGTTCCTTCCAGGAGATGCCAGGGAGCTTTCTCAGGTGACAAGAAGAAGGGACCCTTGGGACAAGTTTCCAGGGTCATGGGCTCATACCCCCTCCCCAAAGGCTCAGGAAACCCTTGCCGGGTCCCAGTGTTGGCAGATAGGCAGGGAGAGAGCTGCATGAATGAAACCCTGCAGCATCATTGCAATGTGTGTGTGTGTGTGTGTGTGTGTGTGTGTGTGTGTGTGTGGCATGGTGCCAGGTGCTGGGCACCGGGTGGGCAGCAGGTGCAGATTAGATGAGAACCCTTGCACCCAGGGAGCTTACAGATTAGAAGTCCTGAGACTTCAGCTAGGTAGAATTACTTGAGGTCAGGAATCTGGAACCCTGTTGAGGACAGTCTCCACTTCTTGCTTTTGGGAACATGGAAGCATGGAGGCGCTTTCCCCTGCGGCACACGTTGGCTGTCGCAGCTTCTGGCGTGCAGTTCCTTTCAGCTGGAGCTGGCTGGGGCAGATTCAGAAAGGAGATTCAGGACGGGGTGGGGGGCAGTGGGGCTGCGGAGGTGGTCGGGGCGCTGAGTTCCCTCTCAGCTGCTGGGCTTCCTGCTTCTCTGGCCAAGTAAGTTCTGGCCACTGGGGACTGCGACCCTTCCTGGGCCCACCAGTCGACCCTGTTCTGAAATATCCAGAGAGTAAAAGTTCTGGGAAATTAATTAGTGGCGGTAGACGCACACTAGCTACCCAGAGGCTGTGCAAATTTATGGGGTTTTTGTTTCCTTTGTGTCATGGAATATGTTATCAGCATGTGCTGATTGATTTCCTGCTAAATTCTTCTCTGTCTTTAAAAAAAAAACAAACCAGAAATGCTCAGAGTTTGGAGTCCCTGGAAGCATTTTAATGAACTTTCTTCCTTCCCAAGTGGCTACACTTCCAGGTGTCCTGTCCCCTCACCCAGAGTGTCTCTGCTGCTTCTCATGAGGGCCCCTGTGGTGGCCCTTAGGAGGCAGAGTGTTCTTAAATTCTCCTGCCCTGGTGAGACCCAAAGGGGATTCAGATCCCCTGAGCTGCTAGTGGTGTAGTCAGACCCAGGGGGTGGCTGCACCCTACATGTGCACGGTTGGAGGAGGAAGATCAGGTTTTCCTCGGGAGGCCTCCTGCCCTCTTCTGCCCCCTGGGAGTGCTCTTCTTCCCCTGGCCTCTTCTCCAGTGGGGACCAGGGCAGACAGGACCTGCTGCTGCTGCTGTGTTGCTTTTTGGAGCTGACGATATTTACAGAGCTTCTGCGGAGGTGCAATTGAAAAAACAAAAACACAGCTGTTACTAATTTTGAATGTGACATTCCTCCTCGCATCTCACCCCCTGGAAAGCCAAGGAGAGGGATTATTGAGTATGTGACACGGGCAGAGAAAGATTACCGTGCATATTAAGCAAGGCGAAGAGTGATGGCTGAATCCG
This sequence comes from Myocastor coypus, assembly GCA_004027025.1. Lineage (NCBI taxonomy): Eukaryota > Metazoa > Chordata > Mammalia > Rodentia > Myocastoridae > Myocastor > Myocastor coypus. The sequence continues at coordinate 6,367 of PVJA010035367.1, read as the reverse complement.
TGATGTAAGAGGAGATAGTCGCCGCGAAATTAAATCCCCAAAAATGCAGTGGAAAATAATTATTGTCTATACATTACAGGCTTGACATCTGGTGAGTTTTCTACTTTTAAAAGACTCCTGTAATTTCTGGGTAACCCATTTAGCTGCCTGCACCTCCTCTTCCACCCTCTGTGCCATCTGAGAGGATTTTCTCAGATTTTTAACCCCTTGTGGCTACTTCCCTAGTCCTAGGTAGGAATAATTTCGGGGGGTGCAAGGGCCCTAAAATAACCTCCAGGGTTTCCGAGGTTCCTTTGGTCACGTCAGTGGAAGTCTCCCAAATCCTTGGGCTCTGTCTCCCCTCTCCTGAGCTCAGCAGCCTGGAATATGGGGAGGTATCAAGGACAGATCAGATGGGCCTAGAGACAGCCAGTGAGGAAATCCTCGGGGCGCTGGGTGCAGAGAGCCCTTCCCGGCCTTTGTCCCAGGCCCAGGAAGTGCACATCTGTAATCTCATGAGCAGTTATTGGCAGTCTAGTGAGTTCATTCCAATCTACGACTTCCAGGGCAACCTATGGGAAGAATAAAGATGCTAAGGCCTATTTGTACTTATGGGGAGCCAAGGGGCCCTACGTCCAGCCCTGATGATGGCCACAAAGGCCTCCACCCACGGCTGAACCCAGGGTTCATTCCATTGTGAAGAAAAGAGTGGCTTGAAGATGCGTGACTGAGCAGGGCAGGAAGTGGGTGGGAGCTGTGAGCTGGGCCAGGCAGGAGGCCGAAAGTCACCTCAGCACCATGCAGAGAGAAGGATCTGCAGAAAGCGCGCTGTGCATTACACAGCTGAGGTGGTGTCTCAAGTTCCGGGGCTGGGGCTTCAGCTCTGACGTGTCGTCCTTCAGGCTTCACGAAGCCATAGCCTCTATCTCCGTCCTGGCTGACGGTGTGGGGTGTTGGCTCTCCATCCCACCTCACCCTGGCTCACACACGGGAAGAAAGCGACGGGGGTCTAGGGAAACACCTCTGCCATCTCCACACACCAGCACTCGGCTGGACCGATATGCATGGCTTGGAGCCCACTGAAGGCGTGAGGGAAGGTCCTAGCCAGCTCTCTACACGCCGATACACGGAAAGAGGGCCAGGCTCAGCCAAAATGGAGACGGCTGTTTCTCCTTCCCAGAGAGCTGCCCAGGTGACAGCCCATAACAGTGGGCTTCGAGGTTGGGGGCAGGGGTAACCCAAGTGTCCAGGGCCATCTCTTAGGCAGTCCGGAGCTGCTTCTTATGGTCACTGGTGTCCACCACTGTGGGGTCCCTTCCCTGAGCAGAGGGCTGGGGAGAACGTGGGCCCGCCCTCCAGCGAGAAGGAATTAGAGAAGCCAGAGGAAGCACTTGCCGAAAGCCGGGCTCGGCTTCTTAGCAGTTCCCAAACCTTGTGGTACCTGGGATCAGTTTCTTGGAAGGTAGTGTTTCCGTGGATGAGGAGTGGTGGCTTGGGGAAGAACCAGGAGCACTGTGTTTGTTGTGCTCTTTATTTTTATCATCACTTTAGCTGCGTGAGGAGCGTGCGGTCTAGATCCCTCACCCTCGTAGTTCGCAGTAGGGTCCGTACTCCTGTGAGATTCAAACCCCACACTGATTTCACCAGAGGAGGAGGAGCCTGGTGGTGGCAGAAAGGCATGCGGCTTTACTCCCTGCCGGGTGGCCCAGCTCCTACTAGGTGACAGATCAGGGTGGCCGGGAGTCGGGGACACACTCCCCAAAACACTTTCTATGGGGATGGAAATAATTTGTGTCCATGCTGGCCCCATGTGGCCACCAGGAAGTAGAGATGTGGTGGTGTGATTGAGCCCCTGAGACGACGACCTGGTTTCCTTGTACTTTGATGAGGGGAGGTTTGAGGAGGCATCCAGGGCCATGGTGTGAAGGAGGATATCGGGGTTGGGGCTGTACCTCCTTCAGGGTGAGCTATGTTGGCCCTTAGATCAGGTTTTTCTAACACCTGTGGCCCTCAGGGGTCACTTGGTCATGGTCACCCACCCGCAGCACCTGAGTCCATGGCGCTACCTCTCTTCCTCCTTGTTACGCAGAGCCACGTGCTCACCGGGTCCAGCACCGTGGCTTACACAGAAAAGGCCAGAGCCGGCAGGCTGAGCACAGATGGGGCAGTGGCCAGGCCTCCCAGCCCGCCCCAGTGCTTTCTTGCACCTGGCTGCAGTGCACCAGGGTACAGCCGCAGTCCTCTCTCAGACCAGGCAGGGATGGCGCTGTCCCCAGATAGAGCGCCCCCATCCTTTCCTCACGGCCCTCATCTCCGCTGCCTTAGCCTTCCCCTGGGAAGCTGCGAGGAGTGACTGACTGCCCTCTCCATTCATCCGAGGGCAGCCGTGGAGAGAGGATTTGCTGATGACTGCAGGGTCTGGGCCAAGTGTACCTGCACTTGGCAGTTTTCTCAGGCTCCCAATCCTTACAGAATCATTGAGACCGAGCCAGAAAAAGGCAGCAGGAGCGTCCCCCCAAGCCTGAGCCCCTGACCCCTCGTTAGGCAGCAGGGCTCCTGGTCATGGGGAGAGGGTGCGTGGGGCGCAGGTCTCAGGTCACAGTGCTGCAGCGGGGCCTGTGGGCCTGCAAAGGTGAAGGACTCGAGGGGCCAGTGGACTGCTGATGGGGGGGGAAGCTGTCCAGGTTGGATCGCTGCAGGACGCAGGCGGCCAGGGCTTCCCCTGCAGGCACCCAGGACTCTGGGAGGGAAAGTGACTTGGACCTGTGGTTGGTGGCTCATGGGGCCTGAGTTCCTTGTGGGCCTCACCAGTCTCTTCCCAGGGGCAGGAAGCGTTAAGCAGGGTGTTTCGTGGCCACTGAAGAAGGCTGGGCAGAGGTTCATTGACAGACTAACCGGCTCTGGTCATGAGGCATCCCACAGAGAGGGAGGCCTCTGGTGGGAGCTTGGACCTAAATGTGGCTCAGGGCTCAGCGTGTTCAAGAGGAGGTGAGCTGCTGTCCAGAGCGACAAGTCTACCTGGTGGGAGAAAAGGTCCCAGGCCCAGGGCAACCCACAGGCACTGGCCTGAGGCCTGGACAGTATCCATCCATCAGCATGTTGATAGGGCCACTGATATTGCTGTCCTGTGGCACCAGACTGTGGTCCTTCCAGGCCCACATGCCAGGGGCATCTGTGGCTAGGCAAGGGCCAAGAAGACAGCTGAGAAGTCAGGCTGGGTTAGACACCCATGCACAGGCCTGAGCTGGTGGCAGCTCCGCCGGGAAACTGGGGGGTGACCTAGGTGAGCTCTGAGCCTCTTGGATCCTCATTTTCCTCCTAGGTCCGATGAGATGGGCAGTGGGGCTCTCCTGGGAAATGGGAGGGACATGGGGCAGTCGGGGACAGGGAGGCAGAGACTGCTTACAAAGCCTGGCAGATACAGGGGCAGGGGTGGGTGGCAGCCGAGCTGCTTCCCGTGGCAAAGGGAGTGACAGGAGGTGGACACGGCCAGTCCAGAGCACAGGGCACAGTTGCTCCTTGCTGCTGTACCGTAGGGGTCTGCTTCTCGGGCCCAGAGCTCGTTGGGCAGTCAGGACGGAAGAGGGGCAGCTCTGAAGGAAATGGGTGAGGTTGCCCTGGAGCTCAGGAGTGAACCGGGAGCTATGTGGTGTCGGAGGTCTGTCATCCCAAACCTCTGGGAGGTTGAGGCAGGAGGGTGACGAGCTCAAGCCCAGCCTGAGCGATTTGAACAATTTAATGAGACCTTGTCTCAAAATGAGAAATCAAAAGCGGCTGGGAATGTAACTCATCGCAAAGGGCCTGAGCCAGGCTGATTCTGCTGCCGTGTGCGGCCTCCACTCTTCCGGTGCCCCCCACCTGCCTAGGCAAAGCTGAGCAAACTTCCGATCTGCCTGGCCCCAGAGGAGGCGGAGGGCTGTCTCCCTCGCCGCAACGTTCCCTGCCACCATCCGTCACTCTGCCACCGCGTGAAGTCATGATAGATTAGAGCACATTAGGCCCCATCCTGCGGGCCTGGAAGCCAGGCCTTTACCAGCCGGCGCACGGCAGGGCCGGGCTGGGCCGGGCTGTGCAAGGGGGGTGGGCGGCTGGAGGCGCCGGGGACTGATGAGCGCCTGGCGAGGTGGGGATATTGAGCTCATGCCTTAAATCAATCCCTAACCAAGAAGGATAAGGGAAGGAGCCTCGGAACAATTAGCGGGTAATGATGACCTTGTGCAAAGAGCTGTTGGGGGGCTGGGAGCAGGGTGGGAGTCGGTGGGGGTCAGGGCTGAGAACCCCTCTGCCCCCATCCCTATGGCCTTCTCTAGGGACCCTGACATGTAGAGAGACTTCGAGGCCATAAGGAGTAGGGGGACCCTCCTGCCTGGACAGGTAAGGGGCCAGTGGTCCTCTCTGATCTCAAGTCTCTGATTGTACTAGGCTGAGGCGTTTCCACCGCCCTGCTGCGGCTCACTGTCCAGGGCAGGGCCAGCGTCCCAGAGGCGGGCGAGGGCAGTTCCCAGCGTGGTGTCAGCCTGCCCTCCACACAGCTCACCTGTGCTCCTTCTGACCTGCCCTGAGCTAGAACCAGACACTGCCTGGCTTTCTGTCCCCTCCCCTGGCGGGGGGGGGGGGGCTCTGCCATGGCATTCTGTGGTCACCATGACACCCACAGCAGCCACAGGGCTGCTCCAGGGAAGGGAACTTCTTTAGTGGCTTGCCAGAGCAGAGCCCGAGACAAGCATCCGGCCCCGTGGCTTACTCTTAGGTGCTCTTCAGTGAGGAGAACTGGACAAGGAGAGAGGAAGCGATAGGTGCAAGCTGGGGAAGAGGAAGGCACAGACGGAGGCCCAGCCTCGTGTCCAGACCAGTTCATCCTGTCCTGGAGCCAGAGCCAGGCCTTGCCAGGTCCTGCCGACAGGGGAGGGTGGGCTCTGGCCTGCTGGTCACTGCCTGCAAACCATCAGGGGGGCACCTGTACCCCCTGAGGGAATGAACGGCCTCACAGGCTCTGTACAAGGGCCGCTTGTGTAGGTCGGGGAGTGTCGGGGGCGGGAGGTGAGGATGGGATGAAGGCTGTAGCGCCCACCTCCTGGCAAGCAGGGGGGGCTCTTGGGTGTCCACTGACAGGACCTGTGGTATCCCATCATCCTGTAAGGGTGGATGGTGTCATGGGCCACCCCCGCACAGGCCGTCGAGCACTTTCCCTTGATTATTCCATTTTGTGCTCACAACTTCCTTAGGGTGAAGGCCTTGATCTCCTCCTTGTGAGCAACAGGAAGCTTTGGCCCAGAGAGGCCCAGCGGTATCCCCCGACCCCATGTGTAGTGGGGCCCAGCCCCTGCCCTGTGGCTCTTCCTGGAGTCAGAGGAAGAGATCCTGCATATAGGACATTACTGACCTTGTCACCTGTCCAATTCTTGACCAGGGCCTCATCTCGATCGTCATCACTGTGGTTACGGGGTCTAGGCCACTATGTCTTTAAGGCAGCCTTTTCGATAGAAAGGAGCCACGCTTCATTTAAAATGACAAGCGCAGTTTCTTTCTGGATTTTTTTTTTTTCTTGGCAGACACTCTCTTAGTAAATTACTTCTGACAACCCCAAATAAATTGTGCCCAAGATTTATGCTTTCTGGGGACTTGTGGGGCCCAGCTCCTGGTTGATGGGGCAGAGGGGCTTGGAGGGGGACTGGCCATCTGTGAAGCCATCTGTGTGTGGCTGGGAGGTGCATGGGGACCCTGCCCCACTAGTGTGAAGAGGAAGGGACCGGGCGTCGTGGGCAGAGGCTCAGGCGGTTGGAGCCCAGGGTCAGGGAGGAGTGGGTCTGGGCTCGGATGCCAGATGCCGCCTTCTCCAGGGCCGACCTGAGGGAGGGAAAGGAGCGAGGTGGGAGGGAGAGCCTGCGATAAGGAAGCAAGGACGTGGCATCTTTGAAAGTTTCCCAAGAGGGGATGTCAGTGTGGGCAGAGGCTGGCACATTTACTTTAGCTATTACTATGGATGAATAATTATAGGCGAGCCAGGGAGAACTGAGGGTTCATAGCAGGTTAATTGGGAATAATGGGTTTCATTCCAAACTGTGAGAAATGATGTTTCAGAGAGAGAGAGAGAGAGAGAGAGAGAGAGAGAGAGAGATGGGGGAGGGAGAGATGGGGGAGGGAGAGGGAGAGAGACCCCGCTGTCTCTGTGCCTGGGACCCAGCATGCCCTGGCCTCTCAGGCGTGGCTCAGTTTCTGGGGTCCAGACATCCAGCTCTGGGGCTTTGTTAGGCAGACGTTGGGGACCAAAGGCAGGGATATCAGGGGGCTCATTTCTGTCCCTTCCCCTTCCTGAAATCAGAATAGGCAGCCTGGCATTGGACCCTTCTGCAAATGTTCCTCCCCCCTCCCCCTCCCCCTCCTCTCT
>PVJA010035366.1:0-21896 GCA_004027025.1 Myocastor coypus | reverse complement strand
CCCAAAAAAAAAAAAAAAAAAAAAAAAAGACACTACAGATAGCTGTCAATTTGCAATAAAACTCTACAACAGCAGACTGCAGGTAGAATTTGCCTATGGGCTGCAGTTCGCTGATCCCCTCTCTGTTCTCATTGAGTCTTATTTCTGAGAAAACAACTGCTTTCTATCTAGAGAGTTTATTAGATTTATGGAGGCTTCTCTGGCTCGAATCCAACAATCAATTGTATCCTGCTGTTTTATTCTAACCTCTCTCTCTCTCTCTCTCACTCTCTCTCTGTCTCAAGAGGCATTTAATAATATCAACTAATTGGCAAGGTTTTTATCTTCCTATCCTCAGCCCTCTAAGGTGTGAATTGTATTCCATTTGGCCTTTTTCAGGGTGTCTATGGAATTTGTTTAGGTAGCCAATAGTGCCTTAATTGTGTTGACAGAGTTCATTGATTATGCCTTTCTCTGGAGATTTGGAGACCTCCAGTCCCTTGAGCTGCTGCTCACCTGCCTTTCTTCAGGATTGCTCGCTGAGCAGCACTGTCAAACAAAATCTTTAACAAGTGAACACTACAGCAGTTGTTATCACTCCAGTTTGCAAGTAAGACACCCCACAGGTCTCGGGAAACGGAAGGCTGGTGCTTGAATCTCCCTCCACATCAGGTTCCTAAAGAAATATGATTGATTTTAACTTGATATTATGTATGTTATCAGAAGTAAAACATTCATATAATTGTATTAGGTAAAATTCATTTTATTATTCCTCAAAAGAGGCAGCGTGGTTACGTAAATTGCCTAATTTGAAATGACTAAATATTTTCCAAGTGCTTTTGATTTGTAACTCAAGTAAGGATACTGCTAGCGACCTTAGGCAAAGGCCTGAAATTTACTTCTATCGTCAAAGCCCCAAGATTTGATTTTAGAAAACCTATCTTTATTACATTTTCTACTTCTAAAGAACTCTGTGTTTTATATTAGTGTCAGGCCGGTTTTGTTCTTCCATGGTGCTTAGAATTTCAACTAGAAGATTAAAAACAAGATAGGAAACTTCTGCTCAGTGTTGTCCCTATTCCAACAGTGTGTGTATGTGTGTGTGTGTGTGTGTGTGTGTGTGTGTGTGTGTATGTGTGTGTGTGTTCTTTTCAAAGACTTTCCACGTCAACTGTTAGCATACCAACAACACTGTTTTCAATTCTGAGCAAAATTTGATGGCATACATATATCCAATTGGATGATTATATTTTCCCTCATTCAGGAGGAAATTGAAACTATTTGTGCAACATTACAAAACTCCCTTCTAATTCTGGAGAGAAGCTCAAACTGTGTCCTGGCATCTCTTTTGTGTCTGGGTACCAGGTGTGCTACTTCTGCTGTGATACTTGAGTTCTCGCGCGATCTTTGGGAATTGAGAAAGTGGTGTACCTATTAAAGGTAGAATAGAAATGTAGAACGAAACCTAAATGATGCCCGGTGGCAGTTCTCACTTGTGGTAAACATAAATACCAATTTCAAGCGAAAAACGCAGAGATTGTATCCCAACAACAAACCCATGTTACATTGGATAAAAAAAAAAAATCTTTTGAATACTTGGTAAAAATAATACGAAATCAAAAATAATTTGATAATCAGATGAGCAAGAAAAGGATAACCAGTGCTTTGCATTGTGACATTTGGGAACAATTTGTAAATAATTTAAAATACATGGAAGGATGAAGTTGAGGGAGGGCAAAGAAAAAGACAGGAAGAAGATGCCACACATGGAGATTAAAGATCAGTAAATGAGTCTGCAAACACGATAATCTGCGGCATGTTTCTCTATTATATTCAACAACTTAACTCTCTTATATCTTATTCTTAGTATTCATTTCACAGCATGCAGAAAAATGAATGCTTACACATAGGGACAATGGAAACCTACTTTAGGTTATAATATTAATGATCACTGTGGTGCCTGCATACAAGAAGGCATTAGCAATATTGCTACTCATATTTGCATATAAGAAGGAATAGGCCAGTCCAGTATTACCTCATAATAACTACTACTTATCTTTCTGATAAATTTCATGCTCTGGGAAGGCCACAGCATACATTTTCAGCAGAGAATTTGCAATATTATTTTGGAATGTGGATTCAGTATTAACATCTCTTTATTCCTTTAGAGTTCTCTTATATTCAGCTTTTGTGTGGCTACAAAAAGACTATGAATACTGTTGCAAACTATAACTTTATGATAGAAGCTTTTTAAATATTTAATTTTATACCTATAGCCAAACCCTCTTTAGTTTGTAGAGTGAAAAACAGGTTCACTATGAGCTTTATGTCTCATAGGTATTTTAAAGGAAGTAGAGTTAGAGTGAGTTTTTGAATATATAAAACTTTTTATAAATGAATTTTGCCTCCTAAAAGCACATTTCTCAAGATAGTTTGGATGTACTGTTATTGTGACCAAGGGAAAATAGAGTTAATTATTTGAATAGTAAAGTCCTTTTTATAAACCAATGAAAAAATTATCTTTCCTAGACTTTTCTTGAATTATCTTTATAGAAGAACAGCATGGTTTCAAAAACAAAGCACAGAATAAAGGGTCACATGCAGCATCTTCTACCTTGAAAAAACTTTGGATATATATTCTTGGATCTAGAGAAGAAGAGTGACATCTGCCTTTGATTATAGTTATAAGGATAAATGCAAATGCCGGGGCTGTACTTAAGTATTTCAACATACACAATGAAATTATGTTTTGGGAATATGGCACATGGTGATTCTTTTAATATAATTATAGATGTCTGACTGGCAATCTTTGAAATAAATTATTAAAACAAAGATATTTGTGGAAATATTGAAATTCTTCATGATTCAGTCATATTTACCTCAGGAAAATTCAATCTAAATTATTTAAGTGAACATTTTTGTTTGTTTTACGATTGCTCAAATTAGCTCTATCTAGGAATTGTGGTGAAATGTATTTGTGAGTTAAGAATAACATCAAGGTCACCCAGATATTTGGAAAAGAAAGAGCCATGAACCCATTGTCACTGGAGTCTTGAGTTCCTTACTCACAGATATCAGAGCACACGTGTCCTTACAGCGAGGTTCATGGTGTGTGCCCTTCTCTCCACATGGCAGATTGTCTTCAACTTCACCACGCTGGATCTCTACAAGAGCAGCTTGTGCTGGTACGACTACATCGAAGTGAGAGATGGACACTGGAGGAAGTCGCCCCTTCTTGGTGAGAAATGACTCCTCCGGGGTGACTGTGCAGACTTTCTGTCCTCTTTAGAGCTCAGCTGCTCTTCTCAGAATCATGTGAAGAGTTCCAGCATGTGTGGTCTCACGATTTTCTTTTTATGCTTCGTTCAACCACACCTACTAAAATGCAAGACAAACGAGGAGAGATTCTGGGATCCAAACACAGTTCAGAAGGGCATTAAAAGTGTTATGCATTAGAGTTAGCATAGGAACTCATAATGTTCCTGTATTTTCAACTTAAGAATTATAATTTCAATTAAAAATGGATAAATTATGTTTGTACGTGAGTCTGTGTCATGCATACATGTGTTTGTTTTGTTTTGTCTTTTCTAAGGCAACACAGTGTGAGCTGTTGGGGAAATTTGGTAGCTGGCTTCATATGCCAGGCATATTTGTTCTTACTGTAGATGTCATGGATTTGTTTCAGAAAGGTTTCTTTTGTTGGTTTGATTTTTGGTTTTTGTCTTTGTGTGTGTGTGTGTGTGTGTGTGTGTGTGTGTGTGTGGCAGAAATGAGGCCTTTGTGGTCTGCGCCAGCCACTGTAGGTCAGACTTGGAGCTCACACAGGTCTCTTGTCAACTCTGACCCCTGACCCTGGTTTGCCATTGCCTTCAGTTCGTCTGCTTCGCACTGAGGGAAGAGCTGTTGAGCGCTTTTAGCTTCTTCTCTATATGGGCATATTTTTCTTTGTGATTGTGACTTTCCCTTTATTTTTAGAAATAGCTTCACTCAGTGGTATTTATGTGCTGGATAGATCTTTTGTCTCAACATCTAAAACCTGCTGAAAGAACAATATTGTATTAAAAGTGACAGCAGCTTTAGGAAGTCCAAAGAGTCTGGAGGAATGTTTAAAGACAAGGAAAAATAAGGAGCTAATGTGATAAGTCAGGGTAGAAAAACAGTGTTTTCTGCATTTAGTTTTTGAGGAAAGTGTTGACTTGTACATTTAGTTTCTAAGCCCAAATGAAGCAAATGTTACATAGGTGTAAGCATTCAAAAGGAAACATTTCATTGAACTGATTTCGCATTTATTTATTTATTTATTTATTTATTTATTTATTTATTTATTTATTTATTTTTGTGGGATTGGGGTTCAAACTCACGACCTTGCACTTGCCCAGCAGGCACTTGTGCCTCGGAGCTTTCTCCCCAACTCCATCATTGAACTGATTTTGGAAAACCAAGTCTGAAGATCAAGTTGGGAAATGCTTCCATCTAGACAGCCATCTGTTTTACATGATCAGTGTTCTTGTATCATGTGTTGTACTATATTCATTGGAAAAAAACATTGCAGATCTGTTTCTTATAGGATTGCGCTGAAGTAGGTAGCCATCAGACTCACCGGAGAAAGTTGGAATTGTGACACACTCTGTGTCCTCTCCTTAGAATTAGAATTGAATGTCAACGTATTTCCTGGAGGTTCACATACACTGCTTGGTGTTCTCTGCCTCCACTTCACTTTTCCCAGTAAGGAGTTGCTTTTTCATCTTTTAGCTGACGAGATGTATTCCCTTTATTTAAATTGGCTCCCATGTTCATATGTTTAAACTATGCTTGATATCATCTTTCAACAACACACGGAAATGGATGTGTTTGATTTATTTTTTCACATGCTTTGTCATATTTATCCATTTGTCATTGTGTGAAAGCTTACAAGCCCAAGAAAGACATACAATAAGCCAAAACACTTTATTCACGGATGAGGAAGGAAAGAAAGGTAGATGTTATTGTACCATTTTCTGTTATACATACTCACAGATTTACATTTAGAAAATAAACAGAACTTAGACTCGAGTTTCCTGATTCTCTTGGTTACTATGCTTGTAGCCCTAGGAGGAGATGGAGTGTTTACAGCATTATAAGATCTTGGGAGCAAACTGTAGGTATTTCCTGAGAAGGTATAACAGAACCTGGCTGGAGAAAGAATTCTTCCTGGAGCAGAGGACGTTTTCAGTTCAATACTTGGGTAGAACTCAGGACCTCACACACAGATCTACACTGCGAGCCCTTCTTTTTGAGTCAAGTTCTTGCTAATCACTAAGTGACTCTGACAGGACTCCAACTTAGTATCCTCCTGCCTCAGCTTCCAAGGGCTGAGGTTGCAGGCATGGGTCAGCACGGCTAATTTCAGAACATAATCTTAACACAGCTACTCCCTAACTCATGACCAGACGAATAACTTGAGTCACCTCTCAGGGTGACTGACACCTATTTCTGTATGCTGTGGAGTAATGCTTCTCATGTCAAGGAATTATGTGATGCTTTGTAAACACCTTTCATGGTCTTACTCTTTTTTTCTTTTTCTTCTTTTGTTTCATACCAGGGGATCAAACTCAGGACCTTGTGCTTGCCAGGCAGACACTTATGCTCTTCAGCTATCTCCCCAGCCTTATGAGCTTAGTCTTAATGATAATGATACTTGATATTTTGTAAATAGAGATGAGGAAATTGTTTTAGTTTATCTTTACTAATTTGATATTAAGATAGAATTATCCTTCTGACTACCACTGACAGAAATAGGTCTCAAATCTGGCTTTATGTATTTGTCATTTGTAGTTGGTATAGTCAGCAAATAGTGCGTAAAGTCATATTTAGAAATCTCTCTAATTTTAATTCTTTTAGGTAGATTCTGTGGGGACAAAGTTCCTGAAGTTCTTACCTCTACCGACAGCAGGATGTGGATCGAGTTTCGTAGCAGCAGTAATTGGGTAGGAAAAGGATTTGCTGCTGTATATGAAGGCAAGTTTGCATTACATTTAAGAGACTGTTTTGTTCACTTATGAGTATATCTTCAGGATACAACCACTTATATACGAAGTCTTTTAGTTTATCATTCTTTATAGCTGAGTAATATTCCATTGTATAAAAATGCCACATCTTTTTCAACCATTCTTCAGATGATGGGCATTTTGGTTGTTTCCATGATTTGGCTATTACAAATTGTGCCTCTATAAACATAGGTGGATGAACATCACTATGATATGATGTTTTTAGTTCTTCTGGGAAAATTCTCAGTAGGGACATTGCTGGATTGAATGGGACTTCCAGTCTTAATTTTTCAGGAGTCTCCACACTGATTTTCATAATGGTTGTATCAGTCTACATTTCCACCAGCAGTGGAGCAGTGTTACTTTTTCCCCACGGCCTCTGCAACATTTGTTGTTGGTTTATTTCTTTATGATAGCCATTCTTTCTGGGGTGAGATGGTATTTAAGTGTTGTTTTCATTTGAACTTCATGATAGCTAGTGATGGATCAACGATGTATAGTGTGCCTAAGGAGAGTAACCTAGAGAGAAAACAACATTCTGTCAGGCTTTTACAGAGAGCTAACTGGTCAAGCAATGGCCATGATTCATCCAGATGGCTGACACTGACAAAAGATCTGCAAAATGCTGTGCATGGTTTCAAGATAAATCCTGAGAGATTTGATGACCCTGTTAGATACAAGAGTTACATATTTGGTTATATAAATCTTGCTTTAACTTGGCCTTAACTATCCAGCAGAAAAATATAATCACAAGGCATAAAAAGTAAAGCCAGATTAGTACACTGAGCTATACAAGCCTCAAGTCAATAGCTTCTAACATTGATATCCCACTAGTAGTATGGACTATTGGACCATATATACAACTACTTTCTGTTAGTTCAATGAGAAGAAATATTGTACCAACAGTGTTTAGAAAAGTTATTGTGTCTGCATCTTGTACTTGGAGCAACAACTATGAAGACAACTATGTGAATTGTATTAATTACTGTGTTTGTCCCACTAACATGTTGCAAAACTGTCCCCTTGTTATTTCACATTAAAAGTAAAAAAAAAAAAAAGAGACTCATTTTTCTTAGTCTCCATGCAGAAGCGTCTTTCTGAGTTTTATTACTATATTTTGGCCATGTTTTTTACTTACAAAAGCACATTTTAGTGTTCAGATGATGATTCTAAGGGTAACTTAAATTAATTGAAAGATCAGCCTGTTTTCCGTCTATGATAGCAACAATTAAATGTGCTCAGAGATAGGGTATAAATGGCAAAAAGTCCAAGCTGTGTTTCTTCATGCCATTCAAATGTTCTGGAAAAGCTGTGCACTTCTTCTGTACTGATTGTATATTGACTCGGTCCCTGCACTGCTACAATACACTGCTATGGGGAATTGCACAGAAAGCAATTGTGCACATTTCTGAATCCTGCTTTGTTTAAATGAGAAAGTCAGCACTAGAGGAGGAATCCATTCCACACATTGTTGCCTATTGCTCTAAAACAATAAGCTAGGCATTGTACTTCCTGGCTTTGAAAGCTTCCCTCTTCTAGCCAGGTTGGGGGTGGAGGAGATCCTTCCTAGTACACGAGTTTCAGGTTCCAAGAAGAAAGATTTCATTCCTTAAACCTTGAAGGGAATGGAAGCATTTCATTTTGAAGAATAACTGTGTAGCCATGGGAATCATGTGAATGAGGCCGAGGTATAGTGAACACAGGCCAGGCTGTGGGCCCAGGATGGCTCTATTCCAGGGAAGTTTCTATCCTGATGAGCTGTTTTACCAGTTTCTGCAGTAGGAAGAAACTTAAGGCATCAAAGAACTAACATAAATAAATTTATAAAATCCCTAAAAGCTTTTTTTAAAAAAGCCACTGATGGTTTGTTAAGAAGTGACGTAAAAAGTGATTAAAGTTTACACAGTACTTGGCTGGCCACTATGCAGTGCTTGTAGCCTTGTGACTCCCTCTCTAAAGCCTTTACAACAGTTTATGCAGCCAACTGTGATATTTTATAACCCTATCCTCATGTTATTGTTATAGAAACTAAATTTAAATGCTACTGTGAGAGAAAATGGAAGAGAAATGGCATATCTAGGCTTACTTTGTTTCTTTTGGCTTTTTCAGCAATCTGTGGAGGTGAGATCCGTAAAAACGAAGGACAGATTCAGTCTCCTAATTATCCTGATGACTATCGACCGATGAAGGAATGCGTGTGGAAAATAACGGTGTCTGAGGGCTACCACGTCGGGGTGACCTTTCAGGCTTTTGAGGTAAAGCCTTTTAGACAGCCTTCGTGGGGCCTGTCCTCCATAAGTGACAATGGCATGTAAGGGAATCCTCATTAAATCAGCACAGAAACAGAGTACCAGCCTTTTAATCAGCAAAGAAGCAAAGAATTGCCTATAAAATGTAACATCGAGTGTAAGTTTTTTTTTTTTTGTTTTTTTTTTTAACTTTCTTTTTGTTGATGACATTTCAAGAAGATTAAAGTGAGTTTACATTAGCAGTGCTATTTGAATTAGGTTGTTTGAAGTCTTGAAATGAGATTTTTAATTTTTTTAAAACATTTTTTTGGACAAATGTTTGGTTTTTCTTTCCGCGAGACTACTTGGAGGGTCCATTTAGAGAATAAAAATTTTGTTTCTCTTCTAATGGGATAAAAGGTAGACTGTTGTTGTTAGGAAAAAAATAATCCATGAAGAACAACATAAATTCAAAAGAGAAAGTCAAATGTTTTAGGAGATTTCAACACAAGGATTTGCTGAGGAAATCAGCAGTATTTGTGAGCTATTAGATAAAGGGCTAGAACAGATCAAAGACCAATTGGCCTGTTGGATCAAAGTCTGAGTCCCAAACTGCTCAGCCCACGCTGGATAACGCATCATTTATGAGGGGTAAGAGGATCCAGGGTAGGGATTACAAGCCAAGCAACGGGAGAAACTTTTCAGGAACTCCCAAGTGTGTTTAATTCAGACTGGGTCTAGAAATTCAGAGGCCAGGGCCTGGCAGGATGGCTCAGTGGTCTAAAGCGCCTGCTGAAGAAAGCTTAGGTGGCTTCAGGGACCACGGTTCGATCCCCGGCACCACATGCTGCGCCAGCCCCGCCCTCAGGGTAGGCTGAGCCGGCCATAAAAATAAATAAATAAGCAAACAAAAGTTCTGATACTAGAAATTCAGAGGCCCAAGTGAAGCGGCAAGGAGCAGTGAAATAAGGGAGGTTGGTCTGGCAGAAGGTTAAAAACCCACGCTCTGTACTAATTAGAAAGCAGTCCATTTTCCTGTTCAAGCATGCCAAAGGCAGTCAGAGGCGTGATCTCTCGGCAGGCAGGGTGCACACTTGAAACTGAACACAGTGGTGGATCCTGTCTCTGGCTCTGCCATGAGAATGCCAGGGGAATCCAGGCCCTTCCCATAAACACAGAGTAGCTCACACTCCCTGTGACAAGCCTGTGTCCTTCATTTCTTCCAGTTTTTGTGTCTTCCTCCTGTATGCCCCATGCAGTTTCCTCCACGTTCGTTTTTATAATGCTCTGCTCATGACACTATGTTTTTAGGAGGCTTGGTTTTGCGTTTACTTAACTGGCATTTGAATTTGTTATTGAATTAAAAATTGGGACCATGACATTGTTCAGGTAGACCAGTTTATTATTAACAGTAAAATAAAACTGGATAGAATTATATCTATGCTTTAGAATAAAACTAGTTCATTACATAACTATCATGCTAGTGGTGATATTTCCAGCATTCTGTGTCATTCATGACTGGAGAGATTAACTATCTTTAATATCAGTCACTGTCTTATGGAGGTCCCTATTGTAGAAATTATGTCACAGAGGCTTTCATGCCATAGATCTTTAAAAAGTAAGGAATTTAAAATTGCTTGCTTAGCTGTTTTGCCATCTTGTTTTAATTTACCTGTCTTTTCTTACCCACTAAATCTAATCTTTAATTTGTTTCAGGGCTTTACATCATGATTGATGCAATGAATATCCCTAATTCACTAGTTTTTTTTCCTCCTGAATTTCAAAGTCAGTCAAAAACCAGATTTCATTGTTTCCATCAAAATATGCAGTGTACATGAAGACTTTACAGCAGCATCGAGGCCCCCATGCTGTCCTTCCATCTCTGTTTGGAACGCCTGGTCAGCACCTTGGGTCTCAACTCTTACCCTGTACATCCTATTCTTCATACGTTTGCTCCAACAATGCTTTGCTTTGACATTGTCAGAGTGTTACTTTGCTCTACTTGCAGCCACCCAATGGTTTTCCCTCAAAACTAAATTAAAATCCAGACTCCATGATCAGAGGCTGAGGCTCTTTGCAATTTGGTCTCAGGCTCCTTCTTCATCCTTCGATATCAGCTCCCCTGATCTTTTTATATTCTAACAGATGCCCAGCTCTCTCTCATATGAAAGTGTTCAGCATGGAAATATCTGTACCTTTCTGTCCTTGATTTTACTCCTCACTCCCTTTATCAGATTGGTCTTGCTTCAAGCTGGCCTTAACCATACAGCAGAAAAGTTTAACCATGAAGTATAAAAAGTAAAGCTAGATTAATCTGCTGAGCTATAAAAGGCTCAGTCAATAGCATCTGACACTGCCAGTTTTGCTGATAACCCACTACTATTATAGATGACAATTGGACTATATATGCAGCTGCTTTCTCTTAGTTCAATGAGAAGAAAGATTTGTACCAATAGTGTTTAGAAAAATTATCATCTCTGTATCTTGTACTCCAAACAACTACTATGAAGACAGTATGTACTGTATTAATTACTGTGGCTGTCCTGCTAACATGTTTTGAAACTGTCTCACTGTTATTCCTTTCTTATTAAAATTAATAAAATTTAAAAAATATTTGCCTGACACTTCCATTTAAAATATTTTCTTAATTATGATTATTTTTTTAATGTATTGCACTTCCAGGTAGGGCGGTGGAATATATTTTGTAGGTTTGTTTGTTTACATGTTTGTCTGTCTTTCCCTAAAATACAGTCACCAAAGTGTAGGACTACTTCCTGTGCTGCTCATCTGTGTATCTAGCACCGATGGTTCCATGATTAGCATATGATGACTGAAATGGCAGGTAGACAGAAGTGAGTGATGAGAAAGAGAATATATCCTTTCCTTATGAAGGACATAGAAATCTCCACACTGAGGGAACCATGCCTAGATACATGAATTAGATTTAGATTAAGGAGCGCCTGGTATGCCAGCTGGCTAAGCTTAGACTAGAGATACTAGATTCCAAGAAATTCAAAAGTGCAAAAATTGTGTTTTCTCTAAAATAAGACCTCGCTTGAAAATAAACATCCTTGAAAGCTAGAGATCAAACTGCCAGCCGCAGTGAGCCCATCCTTGCCTTGCCTTGCACTGTCACTTTGCCAGGTGGCTACTGTGTAAGACAAGTAGCCTGAGTTTCTGGGAAAGTAGTTGAGTAGACCCTAATCATCAACTGAGACTTGCGGACAAGAAAGCTGAGCTTATCCCATCAATGTCGTGTGTTGAAGTGGTATACTACCTTCCCAATGAAGATATGGAGAATTCTGATTTTATTTGCAAATTTACCCAGTCCATAAAAATTCATTTAAAACCAAAATCAATACTCATCATATTGGGCTGGGGAGATAGCTCAGTAGAACAAATGCTTGCCTGGCCTGTGCAAGGACCTGACGGTAATCCCCAGTTCCCGAAAAAAAAAAATAAATAAATACTCATCATGTTTTATTGGGCCACATGCAGACAGGTGAAGACTTGTGCGTTAGCAGCTATGAACTGCATCATCGGGAAAATGCATGTTACATAGGCTCATTTCAGGAATGACTTAGAGCATTATGAACTCTATCGCTAGTATTGAATTGAAAAAATATATAAATGCATATGCATATATATATGTATATATATAATAACTTTATATAGAAACACACAAAAAGCAAAGTAGTGAATTGCCAAGGTGATAAGAAAGGCTTTGTGACAATAGTGTCACAGGAACCTAACACTGAGTTTGCTTAGCAATGTGAATATTTTAAAATTCAGTGTCCTCAGTGACTCCACAGAGGACAAGGAACTACAGCACTATGAATACCAAGAGGCTGTAGATATTTCCTTAATTGTTCTGGTAGTTGTTAAGCGATTTGTTTGACTTCTCTGTTGTCTGTTTTTATCAACTGATATTTACATACAGTGTTTAAATATACAATTATATATTTCATATTGAAAGTGTATAATTGAAGAAAAGGCTCTCACAAGTTCTCAACATTTTTCCCTTTCACCTGACAAAAGTTATTTTCTCATGGGTAACTTTTAAAAAAATCTTTCTTATTTGTACAGTTTTATTCCATAAGTTACTCTATGTTTTTAAAGATGAAAGGCTGAGTTTTATTTTTATAGGTTTGTCCACTCTCTTGTTGGAATCTGTTGTGAAGAACTTAGTGTGTTTTTATTGGTCTGTGAATTTTTGTCAGTTGTACCTTTCCAAGTGGTACTTGAATATTAATTTAAGTAGAGAAAGCAAGCCTGGGCAACTGCCTTTGTTAATGAATTACAAAAGTGTCCCACCAGGAAGGGACCTTTTTGGGAGGACCAGGTAGTCATTTTGGAAAATTTGTGTCCAGAATACTTATACATGCTCCAGATTCAAATGTTAAGATCTTAAGGCAGTGGTACAGGAGGGGAAGCACTTGGCCAGTGATGGGGGTGGTCTTCTCTGAAAAATGCTCCTGAAAAAGGCCCAGGGAACTGCTAGCATGGAAGGGCTTTGTGAAGAGGCTCCATGTCTGTGATGCCCTCCCCAAGCACTTAGTCCCCTCGCACCTTGGTTTTGCTCTCTACAGATGTGTGAGAAATAAATTCTCTTGTTTATAGAGCCCCAGCCTATGGTTCTTTTTCTTTCTTTCTTTCTTTCTTTCTTTCTTTCTTTCTTTCTTTCTTTCTTTCTTTCTTTCTTTCTTTCTTTCTTTCTTTCATTCTTCCTTTCTTCCTTCCTTCCTTCCTTCCTTCCTTCCTTCCTTCCTTCCTTCCTTCCTTCCTTCCTTCCTTCCTTCCCTCCTTCCTTTTTTTTCCATTTGTGATATTTGGCACAGGGTCTCTCTGTGCAGATCAGACTCATGGTGATCCTCCTGCTTTAGGCCTCCCCAGCGCTGGCATTACAGGCATATGCCATGTTGCCTGGACTTTGTTTCTGGCTCAGTGCACCCCAGGGTGGCACCAGGGATTGAATACTGCTCCCTGAGCTTGCTGAGCTCTCACCAATCCTCCTCTGGTCCTTTCTACTGGGATTCTGCACAGATCAGAGAAGAGAGCTTTGGCTTCTCTTCCTAGATATATGACATTATTTTTCTAACACTAATTTAGTTACGGAAGTGCGTATATGACTACAGATCACCTCTGAAGTTCATATGGAAAGTGGCGCTCTCCCAGCAGCAGTATTATCTCCTAGAGGGCCTCTGCTTCTATTTTATTTGAAAACCTTCACTTTGCAGAAATACACGAGAGAAAATGTTTGGAGACTGGAAATGTTTACAGGAATAGATTCAAAGAGATGTCAGTGAGACAGAAAAGAAGCGGAATAAACACAGAGCTTACTTTTGTTTAAGTTGAAAGCCGCACCTGCATTAATCCTAGTGAGCTTCAGTCTGAGGTGCCCGTCAGCATGGCTGCACAAGATGGGGTGATGCTTTCCTTATGCAAACCAGAGCTGTTTAGCAGCGTTAACCGTCACGCACACTTCAGCGTTTTCAGCTGGGTACATGGGCTGTGCCTCATTATTTGTTGAATTGTCTGACTAAAAATCCTTTGATTCCTCTAAATGTTTTTTATTAACTTATGATTAATAGTCTTTGTGAATGAGCTAAGCATCTGAGATAAGGAGGTCTTAATTAGTTAATGCTTTTCTGTTTGCCTTGGAGTATTTTGGGGGTGTCCAGTTAAGAGTATTTATTGGCCAGTGACTCTAAAGGAGAGGGTTTAGAAGCTCTTCATGAATTAGAGGTCAGGCTGTAACTGTACTGAACAGTTAGTGCTTGCTAGTTCAAATACATTTGCCCAAGGTTGAGCAACCACAGAGCTCTACTTAAAACCAAGGCCATGTTCTGTACATTGTTGTGCCCGCATCTTGGAAGGGAGGAGGGCCATGGCGATTTCGAATAGAGCCATCTCTGGGTTTCTACACTGGGGTGTGGTTCAGCCGCACTGGTCATGCAATGATGCCATCCAGTCATTCTGTGTCGTCCGGGTAGGGACATGTGTCTTATGAACTGCTAGGACACAGTGACAGTGCATGACCTCTGTCTGTACTGGTAGTTTTCAGTAAAGTTATTCTAATAATGAGTAAATAGAAATACTTATGTCATGAAGGAAAACAAAACACTGAAGTGGTAGAATTTAAACAAAGAACTTACTTGAAAATAAACCTAGCAAAATCTATGCTGTTTCTTTTAACATGTCTATTTTTTTCTTGTGCTTCTTTGAGATGTAATGATATATTAGTATTACCATGAGGGCTGAGGAGGAGATAGCTCAGTAGAATAAGCACTTGTAATCACAACAGCCTGAGTACAATCCCCGGTTCCACAAAAAGCAAAAAAAAAAAAAAAAAAAAAAAAAAAAAAAAAAAAAAAAAAAAAAAAAAAAAAAAAAAAAAAAAAAAAAAAAAAAAGAAACATATATATATATATATATATATATATATATATATATATATATACATATATATATATAACTATGAATATATAAAATGCTATTAAGTGCTTCTACTAAAACAGTTTTATTAAGTCATTTAATATGAAAACAAAATTTGAAGTTTTAACTAAACATTAAACCACATTTTCATTCTAAATTCTATTTGTTGATTGTATTATGTACTAGACTTTACTGAATATTTCTCATTAACATCAGCTTTATTATTTTTATATGCATTGCTTTTTTTCTGTATTTAGAACAGGGTCTACAGGGTGGACAGGGTATCACTACGTAGATCGGACTTGTAGTGATTCTCCTATTTTCAGCCTTGCCAAAGTGCTGGGATCACAGGCAGGTGCCACTGCACGCAGTCTCCATGGCTGTCTCAGTGTGCCCCACGGGTAGGGCCACAGTGGCATTCCAGGGATCGAATCTGGCTGCTGCACTCTGTCTAAGCAGGTGCTTGAGTCCACTGAGCTGTACAACCGGCCCTGTACTATTTTAATTAGAGTTTTTCTTAACACTTTTTCTGAAAAGCAAATCATAACTTTAATACTGCCCTAAGTGTACAGATTACCATTTATTTTATCTATAAAACTTGTATCATTTATATTTAATCATGTTAGTTTGATTACATTGACTATATTTTAATACTATATCATTTCTGTTATGGGAGTATCTTTTAATATACATGACATAAAATTTATCATACTAATAATTTTAAGTGTCTCCTTCAGTAGCATTAAAGTACCTTTCGCATTGATGTAAAACCAACCTGTGCTTATTTTTTCAATCTTACAAAGCTGAAGTTCTATACCCACTAAAAATACTATCTTTTCCTCCTCACCTTCCTTGGCACAGCTGGTTTTCATCTCTACAGGTTTGGCTGTACAGGTACAGAATCTCTCATCCGTGAAATCATACAGCATTTATCTTTTGCCGACTAGTGGCTTCCTCTTCAAGTTTCATTGTATTTGTAACAGGTATCAAAATGTGATACCTTTTTAAAGCTGCACAGTGTTTTGGTATCTGCATGTGTTTTCTTTGGTTTATCCATTCATCTACAAAAGGGTGCTAGGGCTGCGTCCTTCCTTTGGCTACTTTAAAACATGTCTGAACATGACTGCAGACACACATATCTATTTACAGATGAATTTATGAATAGGCTCACAGCCTGGATCTTGCCCTGTCCTTTGGGGCTGACTTCTACCCTGTTAGAACTCACAAGCACTCAACGCAAAGCTCTGCACAGGTTGACAGTTTTAGAACAAGAGACCCATCACTGTTGATCAGAATTTATTTACTTTAGTTGTTCTTTTCAATTAAAAAAAATCTTTATTTGGTATAGGGTCTCAGTATGCAGCTCTAATAGTGATCCTCCTGTCTCAGCCTCCCCACTACTGGGATTACAAGTGTGCATCACCATCCCAGGTCTTGGTGGCCGACACTGCACGCCCAGGGTTCTGGGGCCTGCAAGGCATGCAATACTGGGTACCAAACTCAGGACCTAGAGCTAGTCAGGCAGGTGCTTAAACCACGGAGCTATCTCCCCAATCCCTGTTTACTTTAGTTTTGGCAAAACAGAAACCACTCACCTTTACTATGGTTCCTCGTTAACTGTCTAGTAATGTTGTGGGCCTCCTCTTCAGAATTCAGTGCAACTCTAATCCCTTTAGCTGTTCTTGGTTCTCGCTACTCCTTCCTTGTCTATTTGGATCTGATATCAGTATTGCTTAAATACCAGCTTTCTGAAAAATGATTAGAGCTTACCATCATTTCCACCGTATTGCCTATAAACAGAGAAGGTCTGACTAGATTATGAAAATCATCACATTCACATATCGTGTACACTTTGATTACCACAAGGTCTGTAATAAATCATCATTATTATCAAAGCTTACTTGTTATAAGTGTAATTGTGCATGACATTGCATTTAGCTCCTGTTTTCTGATCTTTATCCATGTGTTAATTCAGGAAGAAACTCCTTTCTCTTTTAATTTTTTTGTGACTTTCATAAATCATTGACTTCACTGTTCTTTTTTTGTTTTTCAAAGAGCACAAGGTTGTTGCCATCACATCAGTAGACTTGATTCACTTTTGAACTTTCACTATATTTATTTCTATGCATTTCATATATCAATGGATAAAATTATCAGTGATCACTCTAGAAAATTCTGCAGAAATGACATAAATCACAGTGCATACTCCCATTTGTGCTCACTGTCCCCATCTCAAAGGAGATGGATTTGATAAAATGTAAATACGACTAACAGCAATGGCACAGATTGATTATGTAGGCCTTAAACGCAGGATTACACAGGAAACTACAGAAATGTACATTTTGGCCATCAACAAGGTATGCAGGACTAGTGTGAATGGGTAGCGCATTCTTGGCTATGCAGGCCTTTATAACGTCCATACACATTGTAAATCTATTTGTGTGAGGCACAGCTCATAAACCATGGCATTTATTGCATATTTCTTAAAACAATGAACTGTCATGTGCAGAGCAATATCGATTTTCTTTTTAATCTCTGAAGGTACAAATTTTTAATTTTGATAGTGCCCATCTTGTGTTTTTCTTTATTACTGCATTTTTAAAAAGTGTTAATATTCTTAAAACAGTAATCAAAATTCTTTATATTGTCCTTGTTAATTTTCATTCTAAGGTGGATTTAATTATGAAGCAATATGATTTAATTTTTTACGAGTGGGCGTACCACTACAAGGAGTATTTTGTTTTGTTTTGTTTTTTCCCAGTGTGTTGTCTGATTCTAGGCTCCTACCATTCCCTCTAACATGATGCATGAATGAAGAGCAGTTTGTTCTGTGCTGCTTGAAGCAGTTGAAGTTTGCGGGCTTGCCAAGACTTTTGGCTATTCTCCCTTCCTTTTTTTTTCAGTAGTTCAATGTTGATTGCTATTTTAAGGGAAAAAAAATCTGGATTTATGAATCGTACTGAGTGAGTCCCTACCTGACGGTTTCATTTAAAGATGCAGGTTTTGCTTTCTCTCACTCAGCTTGTCATGTTTCAATCTCAGTGTCACTTAATTTTTCTTCGTGGGATTGGCCTAATCATCTTATGTATTTCTTTCATTCTCTCTCTACCCACAAGAAGTGTTCAAGTTGCAGGAGCTCAAAGTTCTACTTTATTTTCTGAATGATACTTTCCCAGCAGTGAGCAGTAGGTCTAGCGGAGAGCAACACTTAATGTTTGCTAAAACAATGAATCATTCTGTTCTGTGTTTGGGGAAAAGAAAGAGCAACTGTAATTCTTTCTCAGCTAAGTATGTGCCTTGGAAAAACTTACTTTTCATGTTGTTCTTATGCTACCTTATTTGAAGAGTATCTTTCCTAATGTAGCAATAAATCCTCAGAGAGAGTCTTGAAGTATACATCAATTTCTTCCATTTAAGTTATAATTCCATGAGATAAATATATTTTCTGATGTTGGTTTATAATGGGAGAATGACAATAATTAATGAGATCTATATTGAAACAATAGTTATACTAATTTTTATAATTTTAAAACTATAAATGTCTACCCTTTCCATTTTCAAATACTGTCTAAGCAGTTGACTCTGTTGAAATTTCAAAGGTAACATCTTACTTCTGCGAATTTTTTGTGCGTGAAAAAAATATTCGAAGAATTTTGTTCATAATTTGTCCTGTATAATTTTGTAGTCACTTTTTTTTCTGCTCTTTTTAGACATCTAGTGCCAAAACCTTAATGCATAATAGTTCTCTATAGAGTGCATAGGTCAACAGTCTGGCCTAATGTTTGCATACACCTTTTTTTCCCTCCTTTGACACAAGAGACCATACCCAGGGATGCTCTACCTGAGTTCCATACCCAATGTTTTTATTTTATTCTATTTTATTTTATTTTATTTTATTTTATTTTATTTTATTGCCAACCTCTTGCTAGTTAACTTAGACCTGATTCAGATTTGTGATCCTCCTCCCTCAACCTCCATTAGGACTGGGATTATAGGCATGCACCATTGCTTCTGACTTGCAATTAATGTTAAAGGAAGATGTGGAGTTTCTTCAATTAGAGAGCTCAAGAGAAGTATGTCAAGGTGAAAAAAGTCATCCAGACCAAGGCCACCTTACAATGAGAACAACAGCAACACCTCACAACGTTGGCTCTCTTTCTATACTCTTCTGTACTAGTTATGCATAAAAATTTTATAGTCTAAGAAGAAAAACCAGATTTCCTTTTCAAACTTAGATTTATAACCTAAAACAATGATATTGTGGTCAAAATATTTGATTCTATCCCCTCTATGAGTAAAATGATAACCTTATTGATAATCTATGACCTATTTTTGTTAGTTTCAGAGTAAGTTATATATCACTTTGAGGTTTATCTAGCCCAGATGTTTTATGACAGTTGACTATACTGGGTACATTTTTCATTTTGCTTAAGGAATTATTATTTGTGGCTTAATTTTCTTTTAAGAGCCAGTCAATTTCTGTTGGCCCTAATTTACATGGGCACACTATTCCATAGAATTTTTCAAATATGAAAAATTTTTCATGTAAGTATTAACTGGGCATAGGATATTAGCATATACATTCATGGAAAATGTTCTTGTGTATTCATTTAGTATAAGTAATTTTTGTCTTACTAAATCAGTACTATAGCACAGAGAATTCATAATCTTCCTATAAAAATTATTTTGTCTATTAATGGAATATGTCATAATCTTACTGTTGTAGATTGAAAGGCATGACAACTGTGCTTATGACCACTTAGAAATTCGAGATGGGACCAGTGAAAATAGCCCCTTGATTGGGCGTTTTTGTGGTTATGATAAACCTGAAGATATAAGATCCACCTCCAATACCTTGTGGATGAAATTTGTTTCTGATGGAACTGTCAACAAAGCTGGGTTTGCTGCTAACTTTTTTAAAGGTATTTCACAGGGATTTACAAATGTGTGATTTCCTTTCTCAGACGGGGATAAATGTGGTATTTAGTGTGAATTGGAGGGAAATAGGATTGAAGTTGTATTAAAGGTTGAAGTAAACACAGTTGCTAAAAATATTTTGATGAGTTTTGATGGGATATGTTAGTAAAATATTAATTTATAACGTTATAGCATAGGGCAGGATCTTTATTACAGTAATCTATAATTAGTATTTTTTAAAAAAATAGTGAAAACAGTAAAATCTAGAGAGATCTAGAGATAAGAAAAGTGTTTGAAATGCATACAGATAGCCAACAAAGGATGCATAACCGGAAGGGGATTGACTGACAGGGAGTTCATCAATTTATTTCCAGGTGCTAGCATTTTAAAATAACCTCTTAAAGAATAATGATCCCCAACATTAGAAATAATTTATAAACCTTTTGGCAGAATATTCTGTTAGCTAAAATATCTTTTGGTGAGAAGTTATTCTGGTAATTTAATTTTAAAATACCTATGCTTTAATTTATTCTCAAGTCCCATAATTTGTGTGAATT
This sequence comes from Myocastor coypus, assembly GCA_004027025.1. Taxonomy (NCBI): domain Eukaryota; kingdom Metazoa; phylum Chordata; class Mammalia; order Rodentia; family Myocastoridae; genus Myocastor; species Myocastor coypus. The sequence continues at coordinate 1,754 of PVJA010035366.1, read as the reverse complement.
ACCAAGGTAAAAATAAAGGTGATTTAAGTGCAAATGGTCGTATTAAGCATACGTTATGAAATGAATAGGTACTTTTTTTAAGCTCTTCATTATCAAATAATATCTTCCTTTGGGAAGATAAAGCAAAATTTATATTGATTTGTATAGCAAAAATGATAAATTTAAATATCTCAAAATTTAAGAAGATACAAACTATTTTCATTATCTTAAGAAGAATATCATATTCATATTCATATACAATAACTATAAATTGAAAGGCAGAAAACTTGAGATTCAATTTTATTCATTCCTTTATATACTAACACATTCAACATTGTCTGTGTGCCTTATTAACTGTACAAGGAACACGCTAACTATTTTGATGTAATATTTATATATTTGGTTAACAAAAATATTTGGTATTCTGTTGTTGTACAATTTCTCAAGAGTACATTTACTCTTTACCTAACTCACATTATGTTATTTCTGAAAAACTGAGATTGTAGAATGCCCTGTCATACAGATTTGTACAAAATATTACATATTTTCATATTTTCACATGCAATTGAAGCAGTATATACATTTGCAAAAATATTGGATTCTTAGACACCCTGAGTCAAAATGTCTATGTAAAAAGCAATGATGCTTTAAAGAGGTCAAATCAATTCTTAAATTTTATTGTGCACTTTTAAAATTCATATTCTCCATGATCTATTTCTTGATTGTGTTTTTTCTTCACAAATATTTTTATTTTCAGTTGAGGAATTGAACCCATGCCCTCATGCTTTTTGACTATGCTCCCTACCAGGAGACTACATTCCCAGCCTCTAGAACTATTTTTTGGGGGGATATATCCAACAAATTGTACAATGGAATGAGTAGGGAAAACTATGTGCTTAGAGTAAGGATTTTTAAAATTTCATTCCGACAAATTTCTAGCTTTTAACAATCTTAAAATCAGAGAACAATCAGAGTCTGGGACAAGATAGTTTTCAGCTCATGGGGCTGGAGGTTAGCAGTCTTTCTCTTGCTTCTGCTATGATCTTTAGGCTATAGTAGTTTGAATTCTTGACGGTTGTCCACCAAGGGCTTATGCATTGTGCCTGCTTCTTTGTCAAAGAAAGAAACCATATCTGTTGCATTTCAAACTCTTAAGCCTTATATTTTCAATAAGTGATGCACCTTCCTATATGAAGACATCCTACTCTAGTTGTGCTATAATTATCACTATTTTTATAGAGGAAGATGAGTGTGCCAAGCCTGACCGAGGAGGCTGTGAGCAGCGGTGTCTGAACACTCTGGGCAGCTACCAGTGTGCCTGTGAGCCTGGCTATGAGCTGGGGCCAGACCGAAGGGCCTGTGAAGGTAGGGCTGGGCTGGTGCAGCTGCCCCTTCCCCTGTTTCATTCTGTTCCATCCTCTCTCTCTCTCTGTCTCTCTCCAGTGACCTCATTCTCCATCCTCAACTAGTGAGACTCAATTTATAGCCTTCATTGCCACAACTGTTGTGAATCTTTCCTTGAACTCTTGTTATAAAGTTGGACTCTTTCCTATTTGATTACTAGGCTGCCCTGTACATCCATCCCTCCTCCTTCCATCCTTCCATCTCCCAATGTGTCTCTTCTGCTGTGTATGCATGTATCCATCCATCCATCCATCCACCCATCCATCCATCCACCACCCACCCACCCATCCATCCATCCATCCATCCACCCATCCATCCATCCACCCATCCATCCATCCATCCACCCACCCACACATCCATCCATCCATCCA
>PVJA010035365.1:12500-21875 GCA_004027025.1 Myocastor coypus | reverse complement strand
TTTTCCACTTTCAGATCTTTCTTGAAGTGTAGTAAGCACAACTGTACTGGGTATTCCAGCTGCAGTTTGGTCTAGAATATGATTTAGCCTTCATTTCTTTCTTGGGCTGGGACTGGGACCGTGATCTTGAATTGGATTTAGATCTTCAAAAAGATGCCATTCAGTGTTTCAGTCTATCATTGTCAGAATGGCTTCTGCTACATTGTGGTCTTCCAGTCAGTCTACTGTTTCTAGAACTATAAGATCTTCTATTGTAATTGAAAGACCGGCTTCTTGATCGCCTTCTTTCATAGCTTCGACTTCTAGAATATCTGTATCTGTCATAATCATCATAACGTGGAGAACTGTATACCTTCCTTCCTTGGTTTTCATTTGATTTAGTGTCTTCTGATCCCCATATGCAAACTGTATTTCAATCTGATGTTCACAAGTCCATTTTCTGTCCAAATTATTTAAAGCATCTTCAGCATCCCAAACATCCTCAAACTGAACATAAGAAAATCTTCTTGGGGGTGCTGGGGAGATAGCTCCGTGGCACAAGTGCCTGCCTGGCAAGTGCAAGGTCATGAGTTTGAACCCCAGTCCCACCAAAAAAAAAAAAAAAAAAAAAAAAAAAAGAAAATCTTCTTGGACGTCTCGGGTAGAAACCAAGTGCAACATAGACATCAACTGTTGGGCCATAGCAGCCAAATTCATGCCATAAATCTTTAGACGTAGTGTCCTTGGCCACATTCCTGATAAACAGAGATGTGTTAGGGGCGGCACACGTAGTGCGACATGAGGGCAGCATCAGTCTCCATGTGGAGCACTAACGGGCTCAGTAAACCATTCATGACTGCAGTGGCACAGTCGGACACACAACCAGAGGGCTCTGCTAAGGCATCCGCCCACTTTTTTTTTTTTTAACTTTATGTTATGGCCGGCTCAGCCTGCCTGAGGGTGGGGCTGGCACAGCATGTGGTGCCAGGGATCGAACCACATTCCCTGAGGTTGCCTAAGCTTACCTAAGTAGGAGCTTTAGACCACTAAGCTATCCCACCAGTCCATCCACCCACTTTGAACTTTTTGAATTCTACAAAAGATGGAAGTACAGTAGCAGATAGACAATTCCATCAAATAAGAGCAAAAAGGATAGGAAGGGTCTTTTGGAGAGATCTCCATACTGGACAATGGAAGAGACCCTGTCCACTACCAACTTGGGGGTGCGGGTAGGCTTGTGTTTTTCCAGAGAATGCTAACTGACCTATTTGGGTGCCAGAGTGCACTGTTAAACTACACCATGATGCCAGATCTGGAGAAGTGAAGAGTAGTGAAGCCAGATCCAATCTGAGGCCTATCAAAGGAACTGACAAAATAGAAATGGAAACAGGTGATAAGATACATAAAGAGGGGCCCGGCGGGATGGCTCAGTGGTCTAAAGCACCTGCTTGGGAAAACTTGGGCAGCTTCAGGGACCACGATTCGATCCCCAGCACCACATGTTGCGCCAGCCCTGCCCTCGGGATGGGCTGAGCTGGCCATAAAAATGAGTGAATAAACAAATAAAGGTTCTGAAACAAGAAATAAATAAATAAATAAATATTCTTAAAAAAAAAAAAAGATACATAAAGATAGCGGAGATAAATTTTACTAGTATTAAGATAAAAACAAAAAAATAGGGCCCGAGGAGATAGCTCCATGGCACAAGTGCCTGCCTGGCAAATGCAAGGTCATGAGTTTAAAACCCAGTCCCACCAAAAAAAAAGACAAAAAATACAAAACATGCATATTAGAGGTAACAGACTATTCCTTCCAAAACTTTTTGATAAGAGATCTCTGCTTGTTGACAAATAACAAAATCTGACTAGTCTATTTATAACTATAAATTTCAAAAAATTGCAATAGAGTTACTATAAATTAATCTGGCCAGAAATATACAGTTGAATGCATTCATAATTTTGGAAAGATGGTTGTTTGTGAGTACTGTGTATTTATGCATGTGTCGTTCTGTGAACAACTGTTCCATGTTTTTTCTTTATTGATCATTTGTTCATGATACAATATAGGGTACAGACTTAAAAGCATGGTTTTTCCTAAGTTATCAGCTGGTCTAAGTCATATCAAAATTGGTTTATACATAGTTTATCAAAAGGTTTAAACTAATTAAGCAAAAATTCCTTAGAAGGGCCAGTCAGATAGCTCAGTGGACTAAAGTGCCTGCTTAGGCAGAGTGCAGTGGCTGGAGTTTGATCCCTGGCCTGCTCTGCCAGCCCTGATCCCAGGGCAAGCTGACACAGTGATTGAGACTGCACATGGTGGTGCATACCTATAATCCCAGTGCTTAGGGGGCTGAAAATAGAAGGATTACTATGAGTCTAATCTATATAGTGAGACCCTGCAGATCCTGTACCAAATACATTTAAATATAGATAGATGATAGATAGGTAGATAGACAGACAGACAGACAGACAGACAGACAGACAGAAAGATAGATATTCCTTAAAGTGGGGAGAAATTATTCAGAAAGGAGCCCTGTTGATGAACAGGAGGTGTGAACAACCTTTTCATTCATTAATAAGGAGTTCCCAATCATCTCAGTAGTCTCTTAGGAGACATCCTCAATAAATTGGTCATTGGTTTAAAGATAAGTCTTTCAGAAAAATTACAATTGGGTTTTCTCTTAAAAATGGTTTTGGTATTCCATTAAACTAAGAAGCAAAGATTTGCACATGTGTATGGCAACTCATTATTATTGCTCTTGGTATATTAAGTGTATCCATGATTCCAAGTGTTCAAGTCTTTTAAAATGTTAAATAAAGATTGCTTATTGTAATAAGATTTTCTTTCAAATTCCTAGCAAAAAAAAAGGGGTGGGGGAGAAAAGGCCTTGTAATGTATATCCCATTTAAGGAGAATTAGTTAAGTGAAAAATTCTTATGTATTAGATAGAGAAGATTGGTTGAAAGGGTTATGTTATGTCAAAAAAAATGTAAGTATGTCACAAAATGTCATATGATTGTCTTGTTACAATGTTGTATGTGGTTTATAACATCATTAAGCTTCTCATCTGGATGTTCAACTATAGTTTGGAGACCAAAATTAGAGAGATAGATGGGCTAAAAGGATAGTCAATATTTTGGCTCTAACCCTTCTAGGTCAGTGAGGAGGACTCAGGACATAAAAACTGTGTCTCACATTTTCTGATCAAGGAAATTATGAGGCTACAGAGGAAAGTGATCAACAATTTATAGTGTGCCTAAGGAGAGTCACCTAGAGAGAAAAAAACTCTAAGGCTTTCACAGAGAGCCAACTGCTCGAGAAATGGCCATCCAGATGGCTGACACTGACAGAAGATCTACAAGGTGCTGTTTATGGTTCCAAGGTAAATCCTGAGGATATCTGACTGACTTGTCAGACAACAAAAGTTATATTTGTAGTTATATAGGTCTTGCTTTCACTTGGTCTTAACCATCCAGAAGAAATATATAACCATAAGGTATAAAAAGTAATGCCATATTAATATGCTGAGCTGTAAATGGCTCAAGTCAACAACTTTTTAAAAAATGTATTTAGTACAGGGTCTCACTATACAGATCAGACTTGTAGTGATCCTCTGTTCCTCAGCCTTGCAAATGCTGGGATTACAGATGCACACCACCATGGCCAGTGTCAACTGCCATCTCAGTGAGCCCCAGGAGTAAGGCTGGCACAACAGGCCAGGAATTGAACCCCAGTCCCCAAGCTCTGCCTAAGCAGGCACTTTAGTCCACTGAGCTATCTGGCCTGCCCAACAACTTCTGACAATTACCAGGTGTGTCGATAACTCACTACCATTATGGACTATTGGACTACATGGGGTTATATTGCTGAATCCAAGTACCTGCAATCTTTGGATTAGCACCAAGTATGAAAAGGTCCTTTAAAGACTTCTCCAAATATAGCTTCTCTAACTGCAGTAGAACACCCAACTCTGACAAAATGAAACAAAAAATGGGAATATATTGGGAGTTGTGGAAGCTAGAAAATTGGTCAAATGTGTGTAGGCAGGACAAGGCCTCAGTGCCTAAAGCAAATAAGCTACCTCAGTCCTAAGATAAACATCCTGTCTGGTTAAGGTCAGCTATCAGTCACTAGGCAACCTTGTGTCATGTGTTGCTATCTTTGCAAAAGTATAAATAAGCCAAGGTTTCCAGGTGCTGGTGGGCTCCTCTCATCTACCAAATAGACCAGCCACCACCTAGACTAGCTTTTGTCTTCTTTTCTATCTTTTTTTTCTTTCTTTCTTTTCTATCTTTTTCTCATTCCTGCCACTGATTCTTACTGAGTAGAACCAATCTGACTGAGATCAATGGATCCCTATACTCAGAGGACAAGCAGTAGGTAGACGTTGTGAGCTCTAGTTAGGCAAACATCCAGAACTCCTGGATTTCTAATGTAGACAATGGAGTGAGTGGTACAGGCATTTTATCAGGGCAGTTCCAAAGAAGCTGGTTTAGGGGGAATAGAATGAGTTTAGTGCTGGACTCAGTGTTGGACTCATGGTTGAATTTATGGTGCTTTCTGGACGTTCAAGTCTTGATACTGGGTCAAGGCAGGAGATGAAGATTTGCACATCAAGGCTTGGGGTGTAGCTCGGTAATACAATGCATGGTTAGTATGCTCTGGACCCTGGGTTCAATCCCCTCACTTCCTTTCTACCAAATTGGAGATTGTATGTGCATGCATAGGTGGGAGGCAAAGACTGCACACAGGTGCTGAGAGCCATACAGACTAATAAGATCACTCGAGAAGAGGCACTGGGGATGGGACAGAGAGACAGAGCACTCACTTTGCAGAGCACTCATCCCCAGGGTGGAAAAAAAAAAAAAATCAGAAAGACTAAGGAAGAACATAGCCCAAGGGTCTCATGGGTTTAGTAGAAGATAAGAAAAAAAAAATTCCAGGAAATTGAACCTCATGGAGACCAAGACAAGGAAATGAGCTAGAAAGCTGATTGCTGAGGGACAAGCATGGACAGAAACCTTGTGCTTGTCCATTCTCCCCTTCTTGGCATGGCACACTGGCTTTGTGGGTTGGGTTGGGTTGAGTTTTGTTGTTAGCCCCCTGGAGAGCATGGAGGGAGATTTTCACAGGTGAGGTCCCAAGGTTAAAGAACACATGTGCGCAGGACATCAACAACAGTAGGCAGCATGGAGCAGAGCAGAGCCAGAGCCAGCTGTCCTTACTGTATAATTCTTATATAGGTTGTTATGTCATATTTACATTCTTCTATAGTGCCTTAAACAGCATAAGCATGTTTAGCCATATGTCATGCTTATGTAACTATATCCCACCGTGTAACTGAACTAGACAAGCAGGGGTCATGTCTTCAGGTGTCCTTAGATGTCCTCAGAAGCACTCTGAGTGGTTTCCCACAGTTTCAATTTGTTTTGTTTTCTGAGATGGGGTCTCACACTGTAGTCCAAGTTGGAACTTGCTCGGTAGCCTAGGTTAGCCTCAAACTGGTGACCCCTGTGCCTCTGAAGAGCTGGGATTACAGGGCAAGCACATCACGGTGCCTGGCTGGTGATGTCAGTTTTAACTGAGGGACAAACTGAGACCTGGAAAGCTTCCCTTGGCTGGGACTGAGAAGTAAGTGTGAGGTGGGACATAGCTTGAGGCAGAGAGGACCCACCATCGTTTTGTTTATTGTGAGGTGGGTTAGACTAGGGTCTACAGCAATACATGTGGGAGTTGACCAGAGACAAAAGGGCAGGGAGGGGCTGGGGAGATAGCTCCGAGGCACAAGTGCCTGCTGGGCAAGTGCAAGGTCGTGAGTTCGAACCCTGGTCCCACAAAAAAAAAAAAAAAAGGGCAGGGAGACAGAAAGTAACAGAGATCAAAAGTTTCCTGAACAGAAAATGTGTGATGGCAGAGAAGGCTCACACACCTCCACTGGAATGGGAGGAGCAGAAGGAAAAGCTGGGAGAAAAACAATGGAGCCAGGAACTTCCTGTTCCAGTCCCAACCCGAGTCCCAGCCGGTAGCCGAGCCGCGCGTCTGCCGTGGGTAAGCTGCCTGCGCCCCTCTGCCCCGCCTCTGCGCTCCTGAAAAACAATGGAGCCAGGCTCACACCTGTAGTCCCAGCACACTGAGGCAGGAAGATTGCAAGTTTGAACCCAGCCCAGACAATTTAGTTACTTTAGGAGGCCTTGTCTCAAAAATAAAAAAAATAAAGAGCTAGGAATGTAGTTCACTGTGATGGCCCTGGATTAAATCCCCAGCATATACAGATATAGAGATAGAGATATAGAGATAGAGATATATAGTATGGTGGTATACACCTATAATCCCAACATAAGGGAGACTGAGGCAGGAGGATTGACATGAGTTAGAGGCTAGTCTGGGCTTCATAGTGGGTTCAAGGCCAGCCTGAACAGCATAGCAAGACTGTAGATCTAATTGATTTAATTAACTAAAAGTCAGGTGGTATAGAGAGAATCTTAGGAGCCACAGCCTCCCAGAATGATTGCTAAGGAGTCGGATCTGTGGAGCTAGAAAGGATTTCCCTTCCACATCAAGCACAGCTCTTGAAATTCTGGAGGGAAGACAGTGGAGGATGAGGGAATGAAGACAACAGTCAGAAAGCTGAGGTCAGGTGAAGCCCTCTCCGGATGGGTGGAAAGACCCCCAACAACAGCAGTGTGTTGACTTGCACCATCAGCATAACAGGATACAGAAGGGAGGGGCCCAACGTTGCAACCACTGTCTCGCTTCACTTAGGTACACGCCAAAGCCAGGTGTGATACATGGTGATGAACACCTGCAATGGTGTGCAACTGAAAGAATTTCAAGGGGAAAGTAGGGGTCGGGACATGAAGAACATCTCATCCTAAGCAAAACACCATGCCTTGGTTACATAGGGAACAAGAAAGGAGTTGTCCACATTATCTCAGGCCAAGTCCCTTTGTGTGTCAGCTTCCAGCACACACTTCTCATGGAGCCCTGCCACACTTATGAAAAGCAGTGGCCTTGTCCTAGCCAGCCGAGGCACAGACAGCTTACCTTCCAGCATTTCCCTGCCTGTCTTCTCTGCTACTAAAGAAACTGCCTTTTAATCTCTGGTGATAGCTGTATCTCAAATATCAAAGATGATCTTTTATAATGATGTAACATATCTGAGATATAATAGTTTAAAGGCAATGTTGGCTTCTTCAGTGCATATTTGTTTTTTATCTATCTATCTATCTATCTACCTATCTATCTATCTATCTATTTATTTACTTTTGCAGTACCCAGAATAGAACTCAGGACTTTTTGCCAGGTTCAGTGCTTATGCTGCTCAGCTATATCCTCAGCCCTTGATTCATTTTTGATTTTGGGTTTTTCAGTCAGGATCTTACTGTGTAGTTCAGGCTGGCCTTGAACTCACTATGCAGCCCAGGCTGGCCTTGAACTCACAGAAATCTTCCTGTCTTAGCCTTCAAGTGTTGAGATTACAGGTATGCACCATCATGTATCACAGCTGGCTTCAATGTGTACTTAAGTGAAACCAGATAATGGGTTTGTAACACTGGGCTCTTCACTTCTGCATCCTGTAAGACTGGGTCAAATGCACCTTAACACTCAGCTGCCATAATGGAAAAAAAGACGAGAAAGAAACCTGTAGCTCCCTGTGGGAGTCACAAATGCCTTAGATTCCCCGCTCTACGTAGCGGGCACTCCACACAAATGTGGGTGCCTGGGTACAACCACAGGCCTGACCCTCTGAACTGAGCTGCCTGGGTGTCACTCTGGAATTCATGCTTCTCAGTTGCTCTTTGTCTTGACAACTCAGCTCCTTTCTGCTTGAGCCAGTCTGGGATAAGGCCTCCTTGTGCCCAGAACATACTGAGCCCTTATTTCCTGGCGTGTGCTATGTTATTACAAAGAAAACTAACAATTTTTGAGTCTGCTCACCCAGTGGAAGTACACAGCAAGCCAGTTGTGTGCAAGGCAGGAAATGGAATGTGTTATGTTACTAAATGCTTCTTTCTACCTACTATAAACAGAGGCTGTTTAATTTCTTGGGTTGGATTCATACTTTTTTTAAATCACAAAACATTTCTCTTTTGGGACTCCTCCTGTTCTTTCCCGGTGCTCCATAATATAAGGATGGAGGCAGGGGTCACACATTTCAGGGCTGTTAAAATCTACAATAGTTGGCAGGGGAAGAAAGGTGCTATGCACAGTGAAAGATTTCTTTGGTTATTTTTATTAATAAGAGTTCAACTTAAGGGTTTAAGTTACATAGCTATCCGAGTTTTGCATTTCCTTTGAGGGAAGGGGCAATGTGCATCAAATTGTCAAAAAGCCTGGGACATCAGGCCGTGTACCCAGAAGTACAGAGACAGGGTGAAGTATACCCCAAGAGGAACAGGAAGTGCCCTTACAGATGCCCCCAGGCTGTGAGGTTGTAGGAATAAGGGAGGCCCACACTGGGGCAGGGAGACAGCAGGGAACGTGTATAGAAGCGGGAAAGATGGAAGAGCCATGGGCCTGGCGGGAGAGGCTGCACAGGAGCACACCAGGACTCTGCCCTGTGTGGAGCAGCTTCCTGGAGACCATGCAGGGAGAAAACTGAGAAGAAGAGAGGTGGGTGTGAGCAACATGTTCCTGTTCATAGTTTTAACACAGACGTCCCAAAATAGCCATTTCTGCAGTTGAAAAGTCAATTGTTAAGTGCATATCACTTTGACCTAAACATGGATGTTGATATAAGGATATATATGGAAGAGGAAGGGAAAAGGTTGGCCTTGGAATCACTCTGTATTTAGCCGAGGCTGGCTTGAACTTGAGGCAGTTCTCTTGCCTCAGTCTCCGAGCGCTGGGATCACAGGTGTGCACCATGGTTGGGAGGTGCTGAAGCTGGAAATTGGTCACAGGTGGAAGGGCACGAGGAGGCCTCATTGTCTAGAGCAGTCACCCTACCTCTGTCTTGGGAAAAACCTCCTGCCTGGACTTGTGGGCTATTACTCACTAGGCGACCTTGTGTCTTGCAACTTTGCAAAGGTACAAGTAAACACTTCTACTGTTTTGTTCTTGGAGTCCTTTGCTAATCAGGCATGGCTCATTACCTGACCAGCTATTATCTCTTGTCTTTATTTTCTAAATCTTCTCACTGTTTTCTTCCAAGGACCAATAAATCAACAGATTCCTATAAGCTACCATGCCTGGCTATATTTCTGTGTCTTTGTATGTGATTATGATTATTTTATAAAACTATTACATATATATATATAGAGAGAGATACAGATATATTTATATATTTAATATGTGGCAGAGAAGAGAAAGAAAAAGATAATGAAAGGTATACAAAGAATCTGGCTGAGGTGGCATATACCTGGAATCCCAGCACTGGGGAGGCTGAGGCAGGAG
>PVJA010035365.1:0-7500 GCA_004027025.1 Myocastor coypus | reverse complement strand
TCTTTCCAACATTTATTACAAAAAGTTTGAAATAGAGAAAAAATTTTAAAACTTTGCAAACAACTGTATTTCCTTATTTCTACCTCTAAATGCCACTGTCTTGGAGTCTGCTACTGTATTTGCTTTATTGACTACCTATTAATCTGGCTTAACTGTAGTACCACTCAAAGTAAACTCAGGCAACACACCAAAAACTATTATTATTTTTTATGTGTTTGGTACAGGGTCTCTCTATGCAGATCAGACTCATAGCAATCCTGTTTTCAGCCTCTCCACTGCTGGGATTACATGCATGTGCCACCACACCCAGACTCAGTCGCTGGCTCAGTGCGCCTGAGGATGGGGCCAATGTGGCATGCATTACCAGGAATCAGACTCTGGTTCCTCAGCGTGCCTAACCAGGCACTTAATCTACTAAGCTATTTTGCCAGTCTCAGCCAGTATTATCATTGTTATTGTTGCTATTGTTATTATTATTGGTAGTAGGTGCTACAACTCACACAGCTCTTTTTTTTTTTTTTTTTTGTGGGACTGGGGTTCAAACTCACGACCTTGCACTTGCCCAGCAGGCACTTGTGCCTCGGAGCCATCTCCCCAGCTCCCTATCACACAGCTCTTTAAGTTCCCAGGTGGAAAGACTGCAAGAGAATGGAGAAATAACAGACAGAAAGCTGAGGTCAGGTGGAGCCCTCTCTTGGCTGGGAGGAAAGGAACGGGCCAAAGGCTGCAGAGTGCTTATTCATGCACTAGAGATTGATGCCAATTTCAACTCCCCTGTCTAGCACCTGCTTGCAAGATGGAACAGCATGTTTATGTGGCTCCACCCAGAGCTTTTCTGCGCTCTCAGGTCCAGCTCTGTTTTAGCCCTGCACATGTGATTTATCTCCAGCTTCAGCCGCTCCCATCTTCCCCCTTTTCCATTCTGTAGTTGCAAGTGATGGGTGCTCAGTAGAAGTAGGAGGCGCTGTGTTCGCAGAACTCTGTAGACCTTCTCATTCACGAACTCTTTCCATTCAGTGAACTCACTAGTTTTGATTAAAGCTTCCCAGTCCAAAGAGTTAAGGTCCCTGTATTCAGCAATTTAACCCTTATATAGTCCATTAATTCTTAATAGTAAGTTAGCAGTGTAGCTGGCAACTTTCAGAGGTTGTGATTTGAGGGTTGTTGGTGTGTGTGTGTGTGTATGTGTGTGTGTGTGTGTGTGTGTGTGTGTGTGCGTGCGTGCGTGTGCGCATGCACATGTATGTCAGGAATTGAACTTGAGACCTTGAGCTTGCCAGGCAAGTGCTATACCAATGAGCTCTATCCCTGAACCTGATCTGAAATTTTATAGCTAACATACTGTTATGGCATTTTACACATCTTATGGTTATACTTTTCTGCTAGATGTTTGTCTTACTTTTCTCTCCTTGCTGGGACAAATACTGGACATGCAAGCTTAGGGAAGGAAAGGTTTATTTAGCTTACAATTATTACAGGTTTCATTTTTCAAAGCAACCTGAATTACGTAGCAAGGCCTTGAGACTCCACACTACCATGTCCAGGATGGTTTGCTTCATACCTCTGAGAGACCACAGCCTGGGGGGTGGGGGACCTCTGTGCTGTCATTTCAACAGTTCCTGCCTCTCTTGGCCACACCCCTCAAGCCCTGCCCAGGTACTTTGACCCTGCCCCTCGAGCCACATGCTTGACAGCCCAGTGATTTACATGAGGCTTTGGGGGGACAACTAGATACAAACCATAGGAATGTTCAAGATCAAGCTAAGGTGGGACCTATATTAATCAATTTTTTCTGTCTATCAAGGTCAGTTAAGTCTCCTCAGAATTTACTTTGCCAATTACAGTACTTTTAGTTCTTCTGTCAGTGTCAGCCATCTGGATGACTCAGCCATTGCTTGACCAAGTTGCTTTGTGTGGAAGCTCAGGAGATTTTTTTTTTTCCTCTCTTAGTGACTTTCCCTAGGCATATTATACAATGTAGAATCACTTTCCTCTGTGGTGCCACAATCTCCCTGACCAGAAGATCAGGGACTCAGTCAAGTTACAGGATGTCACAGCAGAGGTTCTCTTAGGTCAGTGATTCTCAACCTTTCTAATGCCATGAGCCCGCAATACAGTTCCTCATGTTGTGGTGACCCCAAATCAAAAAATAACCTTGGGGGCTACTTCAAAACTGTAATTTTGCTACAGTTATGATTTCTGATGGCTTTAGGTGACCACTGTGTTTTGGTGGTTCGACCCCCACCAGGGTTGCAACCCACAGGTTGTGAACCGCTGTCTTAGGTCTCCATTGACTTGAGAAGGCTGGAGCCATCAATCTAATTTTTGGTCTACAAATCTCAGTTGTTGAACATCCAGAAGAGAAGATTAATAGCATTACATTGTAATGGCAGCAAGAAGCTTAGTATTATTATTTTATCTGAATGTGAAACACCTTAGAACATAAAATGGGAACTGTTATTTTCTTACCAACCATGGATGTCCTAGTATTTAAATCCCTACAGACTATAACAGCTAACAGCTAACATATTTTACATATCAAATTAGAAATCAAAAGCCATACATAGCATTGCAGCATGACAATCATGATGCTATTTTGTAACATATTTAAATTTTCAGTTTGACATAGCATAACCCTTTTAATTAATCATCTCAATCTAACACATAAAGAGGTTTTACCTAACTTGTTGACCTTTGATGGGATGTGCATCACATAAGGATTTTTGTTAAAGGCAGAGGTCTGAATCTGAAAGAAAAGTATCTGTATAAGCAATCTTTCTTTTACATTTTATCTGGAGGCATGCATGCATTTAATACACCATGAGAGTAACAATAACGAATTGTAATACACATGTGAAAACTTGTTTTTTAATTTTATACAAACAGCATCTTCCATAAGACTACGCAGTAACTGGGGCTTCCTTACTAATGAGCTAGAACTAGTTAATATTCCAGGAAGCTGCTTTCTTATTCATCAGAGTACTGTCCAGTAATTTTTCCCCAACCTAAAGGATTTAATTATCTTAATAATTTTTTTTTTTGTCTTTTTTTGAGACAGGGTCTCGCTATGCAGTTCAGGCTGGCCTTGAGCTCACTTTTGTAGCCCAGGCTGGTCTTGAACTCACACCAATCCTCCTGCCTCAGCCTCCCAAGTGCTGGGATTACAGGCATGAGCCACCACAGCAGGCAATTATCTTAATAATTTTTGATGACCTATGAGAAAACCAAATTTGGTACCATTTTGACCAGCTGTTAACCCAAGTGGAAGCATGCTTTTTAAATCTATAACCCAGATTAAATTATCCAAAAATGCAAAAGAAAAAAGGAAAAGTGGAAAATTACTGAGCTTAGAACAAAAACCCACAGCTGTTCACAGATAGGCAAACAAGCACACACCTTAATCAAATGGACACACAAAAATCTTAGTGCACTCAAATAGTACCTATTTTATGATTGTAGAAATGTATAACTACAAATAGACTAGTCAGATTTTGTTGTTCATCAACTAACAGAGATCTCTTATGAGAAAAATCTGAAGGTGTAAAACCTTTTTATCTATAAATCAATATATATGTTTTGTATTTTAAGAACATTGGTAACTGCAGGGCGTGGTGGCTCATGCCTGTAATCCCAGTACTTGGGAGGCTGAGGCAGGAGGATCGTTGTGAGTTTGAGACCAGCCTGGGCTACAAAAGTGAGCACAGGACCAGCCTCAACTGCATAGTGAGACCCTGTCTCAAAAAGACAAAAAAAAAAAGAATATTGGTAACTTTCAGCTCAGTTATCTCTATACATTCTGTCACTTACTTAGACCTTTGACTCCTACTTTGGTCACTGTCTCCTGGGCATTCTGGATCAATTTCTTTAATTGGTCCCAGGTCAGGCCTAGCCCCATCCTAGTCTATCAGTGTAGAGCAGGTCCAAAGCATCACTGTCCAGGACTAAGCATCAGCTCCTTGAAAGGTAGAATCAGCTTCCTCTCTTGTCTCTGGGTGGACAAAGGACACTGGATGGCACACTCTGGTGTCCAGATAGGCTGTTCAGCCTTCCCTAGAAAAACACAAACACATCCTTGACCCTCAATTAGCACAGGGCTGTGTATTCTTTTTATTTATTTATTTATTTATTTATTTATTTATTTATTTATTTATTTTTCTTGTTTCAGAACCTTTGTTTGTTTATTCACTCATTTTTATGGCCGGCTCAGCCTGTCCCCAAGGGCAGGGCTGGTGCAGCATGTGGTGCCGGGGATCGAACCGTGGTCCCTGAAGCTGCCCAAGCTTTCCCAAGCAGGTGCTTTAGACCACTGAGCCATCCTGCTGGGCCCCAGGGCTGTGTATTCTGTCTAAAAGAATCTAATGGCCCCTTCCTAGCTTTTTTTTTTTTTTTTTTTTTTTTGCTTTATATGACTCAACTGTCCTCCCAACTGTTGACATTTTATGCACAGAATTTAAAATTTTAATAGTTGCCAAATGAAGTCTATTACGAAGCATAATTATAAAGGGAAGGATTTATTCCTTTTCTTTTTATAATTGAATTTTGAGCATATGATAAGCATGTTTAACAATTTTTAGACTTTGAGGATTATAAGGAATTGTTCATAGCAGGGAAAATATGAAAAGCTTTACAGAACATTTGGAAAGCAACATCTATACAGGTCAGGCTTACGTACAGAAAAAATAAAAAAGAATCTGTATCCTGTACTTTGTATTCAGTTGCCCTGGACTTTCATTCCCTCCCCCATCCCTTACTCACCGGCTGACCTGCTGCATGGGAACTGATGAGCTGTCCTACTGATAGCTCATCGGCCTGAGGCCTTGCGCTTTGGCACTGATGCTTCAGTGGCTGGCAATAACCAAGAGGGCTGTCAGTGTCCACCTCACTGCCAGGGCTGGCCTTCACTGCCTGTGTCCCCTCCCCAGGGGACATGGCAATTGCTGCCTCTGCAGCCACTGTTGCCACTTTTCCCCCTGGCTTTTCCCTCCCTTGGGCTGTTACTCCTACAGCTCCTGAGCCTACAGAGCTAGGGACCGTGGGTGTGGCTGGTGGGTGGGCAGGCCAGATGCAGTGTGAGGCTCACACTTGATGGAAGGCATGGGCGAGGAGGATGAAGAGGTCTCTGGCCACAGCCAAGTGGTACCAAGCAACTGCTGCCACCACTGCTGCTGCTGCGGGGTTGAGCACAGGTGGTTAGTCAGGGGTCTAAGGCAAGGCAGCAACACCTACTGCTGCTGCCACCTCAAGGTACCCTGCTCTGGCTGCTGCTCAGGCCCTTGTGACAACCAAATTTGTGGTGCATAAAGTGTGCATGCAGACGGTAGGGAGAGCCAGGGGGGCTAGCAGTGGGCCAGGGTTGCATCCCACCTTCCTGGCCCTGAGCTCCTAGGTTCCAGATGGGGGGCAAACACAGTGGTTGTGGCTGGTTAGGGCACACGGCACAAGAGTGGCTGCGGAACCCCAGCTGAGTCTGCCTAGGACAGATCACAGGGCCCTCTTTGCATTTGGCCTACCCCCTCCCTCTCATGGTGCTGCACTGTGCTGAGCCAGCTGTGCAGGCTTCCTGATCCATGCATAAAAAAAATTCCTGTTCCCACAAATACTTCTCCAAATTTAAGCATGCTTTTAGCTATTTCTTTTTCTGTCTCCCACGGTGCCCTCCTTATCGGACTGAGCAAAGGTAGAGTGCTTAACCTTTATGGGGATTACTGTTGCCCCACCAGTCTCTTTCTGCTGTGGACTTGATTTTAAAAGTGCTTGGAGTCAAATTCTTCATGGTCCTTTTAACTAGCCCATGACTGCTGAGGTATGCCTTGATGCAAATCCACAAGAAGTAAATACAGGAATCAAGCATACAACTAACATTTCTGCATATATCTATATCAAATGCAAAGAGGGCCCTGTGCTCCGTCCTGGGCAGACTCAGCTGGGGTTCCCCAGCCACTCCTACACCTGTGTGCCCTAACCAGCCACAACCATGATTTTTGAGGACTGTCTGTCCCATGTTTTACCCCTGATGATATCAGTACCTCTCACCCCTTTATTTCTTATGGGCTCATTTATCTCTCTGGGCCTAGTGAACCTGTTTTACTTTGCCCCAAGTTTTACACCTGATGTCAATATCAGTACACCTGTGACTAATATCGCTGCTCTCAATGTTCTTCTAACCCTTTTGTGTGCACAAGAAGTGGAACAACCCCTAGTTATGCAGAACCGATGGCATAAAGAACCACCTCTCCCACCCTGACCCCATACTTCTGAGGTAGACAGGGTGTGTGGGGGCTACAGTTTCACACAAGGGTGTGGCCTGTAGATCCTATCCCTGCAGCAAAGTGGGGGATCCTGCGTCCTGCTCCAAGGATGGCTTTACAAACATCCTGGAGTTGCCCAGTGTGGTGGCACACACCTGTAGTTTCAGCACTTGGGAGGCTGAGGCAGGAGGACTGTTCCAAGCTCAAGACCAGCTATAAAGCGAGCTCAAGACCAATCTGAAATACAGAGTGAGACCCTGTCTCAAAAAGACCAGAAAAAGGGGCAGCGACATAGCTCAGCAGATTAAGCACTTGCCTAGGCAAGCACAGGAGCCAAGGTTTAATCCCTGGCACTGCTTGCTGCACTGGCCCTGCCCCCAGGCATGCCGGGCCAGTGATGGGAGTCCATGTGTGCTGGGATATGCCTATAATCCAAGCCTATAATCCAAGGGAGGGAGAAATCAAGAGGACCACTATGAGTCCATGCTGCATAATGAAAACCTACACCAAAAAAAAAAAAAAAAAAAAAAGACTAGAAAAAAACCCCAATAAAATCCTGAAGTTACAGTGGAACATCAGCAAAGTCCTGAAGAGCAGCTATGATCACAGCTCCAGGAGGGGCTCAGGAATAAGCTTTAGTTAGCCCCCTCCACTGTTGCCTGTCCTGCTGAGCACAGGAGGGAATATGAAGGCCCAGGGCCAGGTGTCTACAGGAACCAGACCCTGCTCGATGCTTCCTCATCCTTGCCTAAAAACAAGGAAAACACAGAGTTAGGAGGGAGATGGCACAGTTTTCCAAAGCCTAAGAACAAAGCCTCTCACGTAAGACAAGAAGTCACAGAGCCAGTGAGATAGCTCAGTGGACTGAGCACCTGCTTAGGCAAGCTAAGGGGCTGGGGTTTGATGCCCAGCACCATATGCTGTGCCTGCTCCACCCCTGGGGCATGCTGAGCCAGTCACTGAGTCCAGGTGTGGTGGCACACGTCTGTAATCCCAGTGCTGGGGAGGCCGAAAACAGGAGGATCACTACCACTCCAAGATGCATAGGGAAACCCTGTACCAAATGAAGAGGAAGGAGGAGGGAGGAAAAGCAAGGAGGAAGAAGCAGGAAGGAGCATGAAGGAGGAAGGAGGGAAGAGGGAGGAGGAAGGAGGAAAGAAGAGGGAGGAGGGAGAGGAGGAAAAAGAGGATGAAGGAGGAGGAGGAGGAGGAGGAGAAGGAGGAGGAGAAGGAGGAGATGGAGGAGGAGAAG
>PVJA010035364.1:0-21896 GCA_004027025.1 Myocastor coypus | reverse complement strand
GGGAGGGAAGGGGAGTGGAAGGGAACAGCAAGTATAGTGGAGGAGATTGGAAAATTGAATCCTTATGTACTGCTGGTGGGAATGTAAATAAATCAGCCACCGTGGAAAACAGTTTGGCAGTTTGTCAGCAAGTTAATAGAATTACCATGTGGCCCAGCAATTCCATCACTGTGTGGTATATTCAAAAGAATTAGAACAAGTACTCAAACAAGTATATGTACATGTGCTCATGGCATCAAAAAGTCAGAAAAAATAAAATACGTATCACAGATAAATGAATAAACATTTAGTAGCCTATGCATGTGATAGAATATTATTCTGCAATAAAAAGGAATGAAGTATCGACAAGTGAGAAACAGATAAAATTTGTACACATCATGCTAAATAAAAGAAGCCAGACATCAAAGGATCACATGTATGCTTCTATTTATATTAAGTATCCAGAACAGATAAATCTGTAAGGACAGAAATTATAATGGTGGTTGCCAGGGACTGAGAGTAAAGAAGAATGGGCAGTGTCTATAATGAGCATGGGGTTTCCTTGGGGATGATGAAAATGTTTTGGAGCTAGAGAGGTGATGTTTACACAACATTTTGAATGTATTAAATAGCTCACTTTCAGTAACAGCCAATTTTGTTTTATGTAAATTTTATCTAAGCTGAAATCCTGAAATCCTCTCTTCTCTGCCTCTGCTTCTGCCTCTGTCTTTCTATCTGTCTCTCTCTCTGTCGCTGTCTGTCTCTGCCTCTCTATCTCTCTATGCCTCTGTCTCTGTCTCTGTTTCTCTCATTCTCTCTGTTTCTTTCTCTGTCTCTCTCTGTCTCTGTCTTTCTCTATGTCTCTCTTGTCTCTGTCTCTACAACAGCACTGTTTGTTCCCAATAGTACAGGAATCTGCTAGCAACAACACAACCCATCTCAGCAACTAAGAAATTAGTGAGCTCCTCTCCCCCAGAGAAAAGGTTCTCCTCCCTCTCCACACCATTTATTAGGCAACAACCTGCTACTTGTCAGGTAGCATTAGTTGCAGGGATCTAAAGGACTGGTTTCCTGATTCCTGATTTATTATATTACTGAGAACACGGCCAAGGTTGCACAGTAAACACTTGGAGGTGAATATCTGGACTGTGTTCAGTGGTAGAGGGTCTGCACAGTCCCTGAAGAGGGACTCCCTCCAAGAGATCTGGTTTCAAATCCAACTTTGGCACACACACTTGCTTAAAATGGGACTAAATAACATTTTCCTTGCTTAATTCCAAGGTCCAAAATGAACTGCTTGGCAAAACCTCAGTTGCTGCCAGCGTGGTTGGAGCGATTGTCACCTTTCCCTTGATGAATGCAATGGCCTCCTCTTTGGTCTCCTGCTGCCCTTTATCCAACCGATGGCTACACTGCGATAAGCCTGGCGCTGTCAGGCCTAATCCCATGGGGTCACTCCTCTAGAGCTTTTGTCTCAGGATGAAAACCAAACACTTACGCAGGTCCTCAGCATCCTACGACTGTTGAAGGTCCCACTCCCTATTGTCCTCAGCCCCTGCCCATCGTGCCCTGGGTGCAAGGGTCCCCTTTGTGTCCTTGCCTTGGGAGCTTTCCCAGCTTTTCTCTCAACCTGCTTTTGCCCTTGGTTCTCCAGATTTCCACTCAAATATCCCTCCCCAGGAGATCTCATCTCGGCATGCCTTATTCATTCACCTTCTTTACTTAGTTTTTGTTTTATATTGATTGCTGTCAACACCAACATCAAGTACCACTATTTATTTATCACTAGTGCATCCCATGTACCTGATGTAGTTTCCCGACACATAGTAGGTGGTCTATAAGTATTCATCAGTACATGGGTGAATTGTTTTTTGAAGATCAAAGATCACAGAAAGGACTGAGGGGTAGCTCAGTGATAGAGTGCTTGCCTCAGAAAAATGGCTACAACCATATTATACAATGTACAGAGTTATGTTATTTATATCAAAATGACATTTACTGCAATACACCAAGACCTATACCAGCAGCTGGTATTATTTAGGGAAAACAACAGCAAAAATTAAAGTCTCCACTCTCCTGAAAATGCCACGAGCCTGAAGGATAGATCTGATAGCTCTTGATTTTAGCATCTTTTCCCAAAGCCTGTTGTTTAATAATCATCTAGAACTCATCTTATGAACCTGAGAAGAACAAATTTCAGATGGGCAGGTTCCTGATGAGCGTGCATCCGAAGAGCTGGAGCATTTCATAGCTGGTGTGGGATTTTATGGATGTATCAAGTTGGCTTTTTATTTGATACCACAAAATTAAGTTAGGAATGAGAGTAATTAGGTTCAATGAAGAGAGAGGGAGAAAAAAAAAAAAAAACTAAACTCAAAGTGGGTGGGGGCAGAGGCCAAATCTCACAGAGGTCAGGACTGCCTGGAAAGTTCCTTCTTAAAGTCTTATAAATAGAAGGTAATTTCTAAAATGTCAAGGGTTTCTCGGCTCAATTAAAATTATTTGTAGCACAAATGGTTGAGACAAGGGAGTGCTTTAAGCCAGGGAACTGCAGTAACAAGAATAATAAGTACCCGGTTAGTGTGGTTTGGGAGAAGACTTATTTAGATGCTGGAGACTTTCCATCACATCAGATGCCAGAAAGGCCAGTGACACAGGAAGGGGAGCGATTGTCCTTCGGATCCCTTTCCTCCAGCTTCCACTTAGAAATAGGAAATAGCCAACAGCTGTTTTGCAGCTCCAACAACTTCATTTCCCAGGTTCATCTGGAAGAAGGAGCCACAACTCAGCTCCTCTGCGCTGGGGACAGGCTGGGGGTGGCAGCCGAGCTGCATCCCCGAGCTAAGCACATATAACTTCTTCCAGAATGCATCTTGGACTCTGCGGCTGTCATCTACTAAAGGATGGATTTTGCAAATATTATGAACTTATCCATTTGGGAAGCAAAAGCAAATATCCGATAGACCCGGCTTTTGTCATAGATAAATAGTTCTTTACATAGCAAGCCCAGAAGTGCTCGGGTGCAACCTTGCAAAGTCCAATGAGGTGTCAACTGAAGCCACAGGCATGATCATTTATTGTCAACATAGACTGCTATCACTTGCAGCCACGGTCAGAAAAATGACTGATGATTGATACTGACAGCAATGATGATTACTCTTGCAATAAGCTTAATTAAAATAATGAACTGCTATTGTATGCACTTACTTGGGGCCCAGGCTGGATAATATATACATGCTACAAGGAAGTCGCTGGCTAGTGTGGGGTTCATATTTCAATCCTGACACAATTCCAGGCATCATGTGGGATCCCTGCAGTCTTCTTCCTTTTCTCTGAGGCCCACAGTTCCTCATTCCTCACACACATGTAATTGCTAGTACACTGTAGTGACAAGAGGTCTGTGGGTTTATTGGGTCTGCTTCAAATCCAGCCCTTTGGATGGTGGGAACTTGTGGGTCTCCTCATGAAGCTGCTAGCTAAAGTCTCTGGGGATGGCAGTTTAAGCTGGGTGCTCCCCTCAGTCTTTCCCCACTGGTTGGCTCCTTGATCTGAGGCATGGACCCCCCCCCACCCCCCCCCCACACAAGAAACACCCACACGCCAGCTTGAAAATCTGGCCCCGTGTCAGCCTGTAACATCAAGTCATTTTTCCTCCCAGAGGCTCTTGCTGCTAACTTTTCCTCTGTCCCTTCAGCACCTGGGGCATAGGAGAGACAGGAGGGTAGAAAATAAAAACCTCCGAGGGACTTTTGAACCACCCAGAAAGCCATCCTCAAACCCAGCCCTGTGTCCAGGTCACATAATTGGTGAGGGCCTTAAAAACACAAACAGCCCTCATCCACTGCTGGAAGATCAAAGGAACATTTACCCACTCACTTAACTCAGAAAAAATAAAACACCCACTGCAAATTGTGGGCTTTTAACTATCTTGTGGGACCAAAACCTAATCAGAGTGTGGAGGACTATAAACATCTAGGAAGGGAAGCAGACAGTCATTAAAATTTGATTATGAGACTAGCAGCTCTGATAGGGCCTTATGGGCTCATAGAAGAAAGGCCTGGGACTGGCAGGCCACCTTCCCTGTAGAGGGTTCTGGGTGAGAGAGCAGAGGATGAGAGTAAAACAGCCCAACATCTTCCCTTCACACAGGCAAGACTCGAGAGCCCCAGAGTCACAGCTTGCCTCCTGCCAGGAGGAAGATTGACCTCAGAGGCTCACGGATCCTTCCCTCACTACTTGCTTACAAAATGTTCATTGTCTGCTAATTGGGACAAAATGCAAACTGAGCTACGTGGATGGCACACGTAGCTGTAATCCCTGCTGCTCGGGAGGCTGAGGCAGGAAGTTAGCAAGCTCAAGTCCTGCCCAGGCAATCTAGAAAGACTGGTTCTAAAGAAAGTTTTAAAAGGCCTGAGGATATAGCTTAGTGAGAGAGTACCAGGCCCCGGTGAGGCTCTGGGTTCAATCTCCAATTGGTGAATAAAAAGAAAAGTAAGAACCTATGGCCTATTAGAAGAATTTTCTTCAGCCAGTAGGAATTGTGATTTATTTCATTTTTCAGTTATTCAGGTACTTATTTATTTTTAGTTTTTCAGGTACTTATTTAGTTTTAGTTTTTCGAAGGCTCCTTTAGATGTCAGAATGCCTGGGTGAGATTAGGTGCTGAGCAATGAACTCGGGCTTCGGGGCTGAGCTGCAAAGTGAGCATGCCGAGTCCTGAGCTGGTTTCCAATGTCGCAGAAGATGCTGAGCAGTTTGTCCCTTGGCCACAGTCATTCGTGTATTAAACGAACATTTATTGACCATCTGTTTTGTTCCTGGCTCTAAACTTGACACCAAGCAAAGCAGAGACCCTTATTTCCATAGAGCTTGTTTTCTAAGAGCGAGAGACACCCGGAGCAACCCAGGAGTAAGTACGTTGATGGCAAACACAGTAGGGAAGGACGTAAGGAGGGAAGTCAGAAGGGGACTCGCATTCTGATGGAGGCCCATCAGATACATGAAGATCTGAGGAAGTGACTCTTGGAGAAGAAGAAGAAGAGGAAGAAGAAGAAGAAGAAGAAGAAGAAGAAGAAGAAGAAGAAGAAGAAGAAGAAGAAGAAGAAGAAGAAGAAGAAGAAGACTAGAATCAGGAAAACATATCAGGCCCATTAATACAAGGAATGTGGGCCAAGACTGACCTCCTAGAACGCTACTCTATTGCAGGCACCAAGTCCCCTCATTCATTTAATACGTTTTGTTGACATTCATCAGTTGCAGCAAGGTCAGATGGACTTGGGTCATTATACTGGGCTGTCTGTATACCAACTCTAAAATCTTCTCCTCAGTCTAGACAATTCAACTGGTCACTGTTAGATCAAGATCTTGCTAGCAACAAAACAAAAGCATACTAGGGGCTGGAGAGATAGCTCTGTGGCGCAAGTGCCTACCTGGCACGTGCAAGGTCATGAGTGCGAACCCCAATCCCACAAAAGAAAGAGAGAAAGAAAGAAAGAAAGAGAGAGAGAAAGAAAGAAAGAAAAGAAAAGAAAAACACACAAAACAAAAGCATAGTTCCTGATTGCACTCTCTGGCTTGTCAACCAAGTCTATAAAGTGCCTTGTCCTTGGTGTATCTACTCTGTTAACTATTAACATTTTGGACTAATTCTCCATTGTGGAGGACTACTCAGTGGATTTTAGAATGTGTAGCAGCATCCCTGGCCCCTGCCCATAGATGCCAGGAGCACCTCCCCAGTTAGGACTCCAAAAATGTCTCTTGCCTTTGCCCTAGGGGACAACATTGCCCGGTTGAGAAGCAGTGATCTAACATGATCGGAATTAACTTTGAATACACAGGTAGTGAAAAACTCCAAGAGCTGCTACCACTGATCAGCCACAGTCATTCAACCACTCCTTGTGGACCCTTCTGCTAGAGGGTGGATTGTGAATGACCCTCCCAAAGTTATATGTGTCAAAGACTGGGTCCCCAGCAGGTGGCACTGTTGAGAAGAGGGGCCTAGTGGAAGGAAATTAGATCCTTAGGCATGGCCTTGGGCAAGATCATGGGACACTGACCCCTCCTCTTTGCTTCCTGGCTGCTCCCAGAGGACCGCTTCATCTTCCTTGAACTCCCACCATGTTGTAGAGGCTCACCACAGGCCCCAAGTCAACTAGCCGATGAACTGCAGCCTGAAACTCCCAAAACAGGAAACAAAACAGACCTTTCCTCCTTATAAGGCAATTTTCTTGGGTATTTTCTCACAGTAATGGAGAGCTGCCTAATATGCCCTCTTACGTGCCAGGGACAGGATGGGGAGACTCCAGGTTTTCTCATATTTGTCTGCTACCACCTGAGCCATACCAGAGCCTTCTGTGATCCACTCCCTGCCACAGCTCATGCATCCGCCACAAGGTTTCCATGAAGAAGACGAAAAAAATCTGATTCTGTTACTCCTCCTTTTAAAAGCCTCTGAAAGCCCTATAGGACACAATCCTAGTGACTGTTGTGATAGCCCAGATCCTTCACAAGCTGTCCTTGAGCCACTTGTCTCTCACAGTGCGCTGCCTTCAGGGCACCGTAAGCCCTTCTGTACTCAGCGTGTGCAACCCACTGTGGTCAAGCTCTCTTCCCCTACACACGCTTGTTCTTCTTTTTTAAGCAACAAAGGTTTACTTCTCCTGGGTCCCAGCTCCAATTCTACCTCTTTAGCTGTGTCTTTCTCTACATTCCTCTCAAATCTTTCAAAGAAAACGGCTTCTGGATATATGTTCACTAGACAGATCGCATCTCCCCTACTGTGCAGTATCTCACCTCCCACATTCATCCAGTCAACAAACGCATGTTGAGCAACTCCTGCACGCCAAATACTCTTCTCAGCCCTAGGGGATGTGAGATGTAAATAAATTAAATTTGGCCACAAATACTATCTTTGCTGAGCTTACAATCTAGTTGGGAAGCTAGAAAATAAGGAACTAAATACGTGTCAGATGGTTGTGGCACCAGGCACCACAGTAGGATTTGGAAATAGAAACAAGCTGAGCACAATTCCTGCTTTCAAGGAGTTTCTGGTCATGAGGGGTGAGGAGGATATGAATGGCTGTGAAGTGCAGGGCTGTAGGAAAGAGCTTTTCAGTACTGTGCTCCAGTATGACAAGTTCCCAAGGTCACAGGTATGTTCTGCTATACATCAGTGGCCCCATTTCTAGACTCTTGCTACGGTGCCTGGCATGGCCTGATTGCACCCTGAGCAGACATTGGGGAGTCACAATGGTTGTCTCCTGGGCCTTTCCTATGAAGCAGGAGGCACACAAGAATATCCACAATAAAGGGTCAAAAATCACCCCAAGAGGTCTACACTGAGTCAACATAAAGGCCCTCTGGGTCCCCTCTTGCCCATCTGATGTCGGTGGTGTGTCTGAGTTCTTGCCCACACTCTCAGCGGCTCCTGCTGCAAGTACGTGTCAACTTGCACTTCCTTGAAATGGTTAATCTCTACCACCACGGCTCCAAATGAGAGGTTGAAACTGGGGATCAGTTCAATCTGTGTGCAGGTCATTTAAGAGCTCGGTCTCATCTTTGAAATATGGATTAACCAGGAGAGCATGAGTTCAGCATTTCTCTGTAATGTTGTTTCATTGATCCTGCAGGCCGACTGGATGTGGCTTCAGACGGATACCTAAAAATTAGTTTTAAAACTTTCCCATCTTTTAATATTTTATAACCTGTCAGAAAATCAATTATGGACTCTGCCCCCTTTCAACGCCTGGTTCCATGGGAGCCGAGATGTAACCGAGGCGAGGCTCTTTCCTCGTCTGTACAAAAAAGCAACGGGCAAGTTCAGAGTGAATGATGACTTCAGGGAAATTCTTGGATTTGTAAAGATTTAGAGATGAATTGAACAGCTCTGACCTGCCAGGTCCCCAGTTTGGGTTTCTTTCTTTCTCCAACAAGAGCCACATAGTAGCTCCCCTAAACCCTGGGGAGGAGCACGGATCCAAAGGTTAGTCCTGTAGGAACCCAGCTATAATTTCAATGTGTCAGACATCCTGATAAATGTCTTCAAGCCCAGTGAATCACAAACAGCTGTCTCCAAATCCTGAATATGGGGCATGATCTTTCAGGTTCAAAAATATATTACTTCATTTTTTTGGAGCAGGGAAGGATTTAAAGGGGGGAAGACTAGGAAACAAGTCATAACAATTTTTATTTTCCTTTTTGTCTTTTGTAAAGTTTCTCTTATAGATATATGTTGAATAATGAAAAGCAAGGCTGTTTTCCTTTTAAATATAAACTTAGACAAAGTTACAAACAGAACCAAAGCTTATGCCAAAAGAAAGCAAAAGTGTTATTGTCAACATGGAGTTGACAATAAAAATTGCAAGCTCCGTAGTATGAATGTGCCAATCACTTCTGGGTGTCCATATTCATCCTCAGTCCCATAAAAATATGTGTGTTAAGCCCCATATTCCAGACATGAGAGTGGAGAGAGTAAGGAAGGGGAGAAAGGAGAGAAGAAGGAAGGCTAAATTCTGGATCTGGAAGAGAAGGGTTAAAAGGAGGAGATGACAAGTCATAAAAGGTAGACTGAGCAAGATGGCAGCAGAACTGATAAAGTGCTCAGCTCAACTTGGGGAAATTCCAGCTCACCTCACACCCAGGTTTATTGCAGTCAGTAGCAGGCGTAGCACAGCACCTCTCACCCCTGGCGGTGTCCATGGCACAACTGTATGTTACTCTTTAAGTGGAAGTAAAACACTGCTATCTTTATTACACTGGCATTTAATTACCACTAGAAGTGAAGGAAAGACACCCACAAGGAGGGCCTTTGGTATGGTAGCTACCACTCCCGTGGTAGGAATAGCAATTGCCTGCTTTCCTTCATGCTTTGTACCAAAGTATAGCCTAAAACCAACAGTCCAGCAGTCTAACCACTGGCAGGGCCCCCAGCTCTCTCTGTGGCTAAGGAGTTGAAGGAGTCCTGGGAAGAAGATGGTATGTTTGGCCTGAGGCACAGGGAAGGTAAAGAGGTCAGTGATAACAGGCATTCTATTGGGAAAGGTCTGGCAGGAATCACCAGGGACTTGAGTCTACCTAATAGAGTTACAAAGAATATGTTCAATTTCTGCTTTCTGGCCCCCTTGGCCAGTTGATTCTAAGAACTCAAGTCATTTCTTCTGCCTTTCTGCATGCACCAAATTTCCCTGAAGGGCATTGCTAGGCAAATTATCCCAGTTGTTTGTTTACTTCCACCAAATGGAGGAACAATAATATTTTTCTCTTCTTATTTCTATTTGACAACGTTGTTTTACTTTGTCCAGTGAAAGATGCCTGAATATCTTCCTGGTTGTTACAAAGGGGGCATAATATAGTTCCTGAACTCAAATCTACATCTCACTGAGGGGATTTGGGCAAATTAACTCAGTATATTAATATACTTTCAGTATATTAGTGGTTCAACATCTGAAATACGAAAGGGATGGCTTCTCAGCCTTTTGGCTAAGATTGACTCTAAAATACAGAATACAATGAGAGTACCCAGTTATGGAGTCACTGCACAGACTCCCCATGGCAATGAATACAAAACATTTAGAATGGTGCGCAGCATGAGTTCAGCACTCTGTATTCACTCTGATTCTTTCAAACATCCACATACATTCTCAGGTGCCTGCGATGTGCCGGGCCCTAGGAATGGAAAAGTGGGATGGATAGTCTTTGCAGTTGATATGCCAGTGGAATATTAGGATTATAACAATAATAATAAGCTAATGTTTACTGGGAATAGAATAGACATAGTCATGTTAGATCTTCATAATAACCCTACAAGGTAGGTGAGAATAATATTTTAGAGGAGTGGAATCACTGGAGTTAATGGCATTTTAAAAATCTTGACCACACAACATACCTGGCAAGTGGCACAGCCGGGGCTGCTGACTCCTGATTCTCAGTCTGGACCATGAAAGCATTTTCGTGGAACATGGGCTATTTTCAAATAACGACTGTGGTTCCAGGGAACAATATATCTATCTTACTCCTCTACATTATTCTTAAAGAACTACCTCCCATTTCTTTTATGCCAGGAACTGAGAAGCTTTTTTTTTTTTTACCTGCTTATTGAACATGATAAAATTCTACCACCTAGTGTAAAACATCTTCTCCATTGGCCAGAGTAACAACTCAGCAGTTAAAAGAACATTTAACACTGTACAGTGTTGGACTTCATGCTGGGAGACAAGCGTACATCTTGAGGCCTACCCTGAGCCAATCACTGGAGGATGGTTTAATTGGTTAATCATATAAATTACAATCACTTAATCATTTTAAGCACCATCAGCCAATTAGCTCAGAGTTATGGGCTCTGAAGTAACAGTTATGCAAATGTTTGTTCCACGGCAGGCTATTAACAGCCATATTTTCTCTATCAAGATGACAGAGACTGATGGGTGGGGGAAGAAAGGGAAAGTGAGCATTTGTTTAGTTTATACTTCTTTCCTGTTGAGTTATAATGAAGCATTCAGTGGGGAGAGCCGCTAAGTATGATTTTTTTCCAATACTGAGGATTGAACCCAGGGCATAGTGTGCCAAGTATTCAGCCCCTAAACTACATTTCCAGTCCTATTTTTTTTTTTTTTTAAATCTGAGAGCAGCTTGCTAAACTGTCCAATCGGGGCTCAAACTTTCAATCCTCCTGCCTCAGCCTCCTGAGTCCAGGGTTCAGAGATGTGTGTGCCACCTTGCCTGGAGGGGGTTTCATTACCTGACACAGCTGAAGGGAGGGGTCAGAAAGAAGCGGGGGTAGGGGGGAGCCCAAGAAGAAGCTGCTAGGAACCTGTTGAATCAAGGCTGCAGGACTGGGATCTTAGCAGGAAGCACTGGCGTTGATGACCACCTGGTACACTCGGTCACATTGTAGGGGAGACACTGAGGCACAGAACTGAGGTGCGACTCTTGCTGCTGCTTTTACTCTGATGGGCAACAGAGAGCTCGCCAGCAGCTAAGAGACCCAGTTAGCCCTCACACCCAGTTCAGCACCAATTGCTTCCTTCTGCAGCTCACGGTGCAGTGGAAAGTTTCCTGGCCATTTCCTAATAGCATTAACTGCATTCAGCTGGAGTAATCATAGCACTAGGTACTGTGTAATAGCAATGAAGAATATAGAATGGCTCTGGAAACAGGGTAAGTCAGCAGCAGACCAAAACTGAGGAATGCCTTATCATCTTATTGTAGTAGAAGAGAAGATGTGTTCTGTGAGCTCCATCTATCCACTGGCTGAGGTAAGGCTCAGCAGATAATAACTGCTCGACAAACTCTTGTGAATTAATGAATGAATGGCTGGTGGTCAAATGGGAATCTGAGAACCCAGAAGACAAAGGAGTTCTAATCTTTTAATGCAGCCAAGCTCTACAAACACATGTGGGAACAGGCAGAAGACGAGCGGTCGGTGGAGGGCAGCCCTCCGTTTGCTGACATCTCCCACGGCAGAGTTGTGTTGAATGCTCCTGTGCGTAGGCTGGCTGGTCCAATAGCCTTTACTTATGCTGGCAAATGTGGTGATGGTCGAGAACAATCAGAGTCTCACAGGTAGGATTAATTTGTCCAGAACTTGTGGGAAGTGTCATGGCTTGGGGGACCTAGTTAGTTTGTGATGATGGTGTTGTAGCCTTTCTTCAAGGAGTGCCTTAGTTCTTTGAGACATCTTCTGCATTGCCTGGGCACTGAAGTGTAAGGTTGAGGGTTAATATTTAAACACAAACATGAAAGCGGAACATGAATTCCATTCATCCACTTAATACTATCTGTCGAGGGTTGGGGACAGAGCTCAGCAGAACAAGGCCTGCCTAGCAAACACAATGTCCTGAGTTCAGTTCCTGATATATATGAATTTTATTATGTGTCTGAGGTCATGCAAGCGACTAAAAAAAAGGATGAGCAGCTCTACTCTTGCCATGTGACGAGCAGTGTTGAGAAATGCCGAGAGGCGGGGGAAGGCTCGAGGTCCCAGAGGACTTCCTGGAGGAAGTGAGTGGCCATCCAGGGAGAAAGGTGTGAAGAGATACAGGCAGGGAACTTGAAGACATCACTTGTGTATCACCACCTGTTCCAGACATACAGGATGTCTGAAAAAGCCACACCGTGGAGGTACTGATGTTGTTGCTGTTGTTGTTATGGCTTTCTGGTCTCCAGTTTGGGGATCTTAATTGCCTTTAGGGAGTAACTGGGCTGGTCTTACTTTGTTTACGTAAGGCCCAGAGGTGCCTGACCCACAGGCTGGGACAGGAAAAGACTCACAGTGGCTTCCCTGTGACCTGAGCCAATCGCACTGCCCCCTGCTTCACCTTGCTTCTCCTTCCTCAAACAGGGAAAATGATCTTGACCTGACCTCCCACTGCTGTGAGGAGAGGCTGATTCTAAAATATATGCACGGCAGCACTCTTCGGAGAGTGAGAGGGCTAGGCAAAAGCCAAAGTCGCATGGTGTATGCTGAGACACTGCAAACAGTGGGAGGAGACACAGAGCGGGACCCACGCCGCATAGAGAAGTTTTAAAGATTTTCTTCCTTCTGCATTTACAACACTCTATTATTGACTTTAGATTTTTCCTTGCTCTTAATTAGTCAGAAGCCAGTCTAACACTCTCTAAAATCCTTTTACAGGTCACACACTAGCCGGAGTCTATGTTCCCGCAGACAGGGCCGTTGGCCACTCCCATGTTTGATTACTTCTCTGCCAATTTTCGCACGTATTCAGCTTGGACTAAATGTGTTTGCCCTCATAACTTGAAGTCATTTTGTTTACCTCTGGGGAACTTTCCCAGCTTCACCCCACAATAGGTTCCTCACCTCCTGAGGGCCTTACTAATGAGGACAAGATAAGAAGGCAACTCTCTTAAGAGAGCTTCTTGATTCGGCCTGTGGCATCTAAGAGACCCAGTTAGCCCTCACACCCAGTTCAGCACCACCCGCTTCCTTCTGCAGCTCACGGTGTAGTGGAAAGTTTCCTGGCCATTTCCTAATGGCATTCTAAGTCCGGTGTGATTTGTGCAACACTGAATAATCTGTGTCTTTATTTGAATTTCCCCAGGAGGAGCCCCAGGGATTAGGAATTAGAAGTAAATAATGGACTTGGGAGCAAAGCAGAAAGAGAGGGGAGGGCCGGGGAGAGGGACAGGCAGCTAGGGAAGGGTGGGAGTCGGGTGCTAAGCCCAAAGCAGAGTCAGGTAGTGGCGCAGTGAGTCCACCCTAGGGGCAAAGTGAGCTGGAGTGTTTAGACAGCAACTCTTGTCAGTCATGGGTTGAAAGCTGAAGGGTTGTTAGTCCCTGTTCATAGCTGGTTCCTAAAAGAGTGCTTGGGCACAGAGATCTTGGTGCTAGTGCTGAGAAGTCTCCCGAATCCCCGAGAACACTCCAACCAGTGGGGTCTGAGAGACTCCAGAGGGACCGGCAGAACGTCTACTACACTTCGCATCGCCATCTGTGCGATGTCTTGCCTAAGGCTGCAAGATAGAAGGTGCTTTGGGGACGTGGCTGTGGGCTCTGGTCAGTCCGTGAGCAGCTGTAAAGGAGTGAGGTCATCTGGCCTCCCAGCTGGCAACATGCCCTGAGCTATGCCTTAGTCATGGCCCAAGCATCTGAGAGGGGCCAGGACTGCAGGCTAATTATAGCGCCATGATAAGCGCTTCACAGCATGGTCAGAAATGCACAGCGGGCCTGGAGGAAAAAGGCACCACGACCCATGTTTCTCCGTGCAATCACTGATGAGCAGAAGCTGATCCCTGCCTGGACCCATGGAGGGAAGCACTTCTGGGGGCTAAAGCTGGGGACTGTTCTGTGCTTACTTTGCTACCACGGGGGTGATCATCCACGCAGAGGACAGCATGAGTGAGATGGGAACCCCCAAGCCTCCGAGTGACCCCTGTGGGAAGCACCCTGCCTGCAGGTTTCTTGTTCTTCCGGTTCAAGTCACTCTTGGTTTTCTGTTCTTGATGCTATTATGATCCTTGTACCTGAACAGACCCTAAATGACACAATGTCAGCCCAGTTCATTGGTAAAGAAGCACTCTCCTCTATTTCAGAGCAGCTGCATGTGGAACTTAAGGGACAGAGCGGGTCAGGCTGGAAGCTGCTCCCAAATTTTCTGTTCTACTGCTACGCTTTAGCCGCCATGATTGGATGGATGCTGTAACACTAGCAATTTGTTTCTTCACAGTTCTAGAGTCTGAAGGCCCAAGAGCTGATCTTGGTGGTGGTTCAGATCAAGATTCTTGGACCAGAATATAGCTAGCTCCGTGGCACAATGCCTACCTGGCACGTGCAAAGTCCTGAGTTTGATTCTCAGTCCCTCCCTGCCAAAAGACCAGATCAAGGTTCTCGTTGTAGCTTTCTGAGGGTCACCTCCCCCAGTTGCTCACTTAATATCTCCCTGTGCCCGCTGTCACTAAAGACAATGGGCATGATTTTTTAATATTGCATAATGAAATGTGAAAGTATATTTTTCAAATGGCTGATGTATGACATTTTGAAATTGTGCCTGAGTGGGGTATTTCATCAGAGTAAAAAGTGATACCAGTAATTTTTAATGCAACTGCTCTTTAATGGTTTTATTTTTTAATTTTTGCAAATTATTTATTTATTTTGGTATTTATTCACTATGCAGCTCCGACTCATAGTGATCTTCCTGTTTTAGTCACCCCAAAGCTGGGATTAAAGGTGTGTGCCACCATGTTGGGTATTGGTGGCTGGCATGGCATGCCCAGGGTTCTGGGGCTGGCCTGGCATGCAGTTTCAGGGATTGAATTTGGGACCTTATGCTTGCCAGGCAGGCACTTAGACCATTGAGCTATCTCCCCAGCTCTAATAATGATTTTAGACTTCACATTGCAACTAACATTTCAGAATGTGTGACCTGTTAAGTGTTGATTTATTATTGAGGAGGAATATCTGTAATTATCTTAAAAGCCAATAATTCTCTATAAGAATAGATTTTCTTTACGTTGACTTACACATTATTATTTTTGTTTGTTTGTTTGTTTCAGAAACTGTGTTAATGAGCTGGGCATGGTGGTACATGCCTATAATCCCAGTACTCAGGAGGCTGAGGCAGGAAGATTGCCATGAGTTTGGGACCAGGGTAGGCTATTTAGTGAGTTCAAGGCTAATCTAAACTACATGGTAGGACCCTGTCTCAAAAAAATAAAAAAAAAATTTAAAAAAAGAGGGAAAGAAAGGAACTGGTGGGCTGGCAAGATAGCTCAGCGGCCTAAACACTTGCTTAGGCAAGCTTAGACAACCACAGGGACTGTGGTTTGATCCCCAGCACCACATGCTGTGCCAGTCCTACCCACAGGGCAGGCTGAGCTGGCCAAAGCATAAATAAATAAATAAATAAATAAATAAATAAATAAATAAATAATAAAGGAACTGATAACTTATCATAAAAATATTTATGACTACTTATGGTCACTTGTATTTATCATCAAGTAAATTATCATATATGAACTAATAAAAATAAGTTTTCAATTTTAAGATAAAATATGGCAAATATTGACAAAAATAACTGATAATTTTAAAATAAGGAGATATTGAAATCAAAATATTGGAGAATCACTGACATAAATGAACAAAATTCTGAGTGGCTATCTAGGTCCTAGATCTCATTTCTGGAAAACATCAGAAACCCTTTGTCTGGCCAGTTTAAGCAGAAAATGAATTTCTTTTAGAACAGGAAGTAGCCCCCCAAAGCTAAGATGGCTGCCTGGGCACCTCTGTGCAGAAATGTTTCCATCCTCCCTTGTCTGGAGAACACATGCTCAGAGATTGGGGCTGTGGCTGCAAGTGAATTTGCAAAATGAGGTTATGATGAGAGGTTGTTCTCGATTTGTGAAATTATCCAAAAGAAGAAGGTCATGCAAAAGAGGCCCAGTAGCTACAGAGGCTGGCCACGGTAGTTACTGATACTTGTTTAAGCTAAAAGCAAGGGCAAGGTCAAATTCAATTAGTTTGATGTTAGACTCCATTCCAGAACCAGTACATAGAAGGAGGCATAATTTTGGCTCTCAGTTTTGCTGGAGAGAGAGACACCCAGAAAACCAGGGCAGTACCCTCCAGCTGTGTCTGTGTGCATGCTTTCTGAGATAACTGGCAGGAGGGTCAGCGAACGGAAGATCTTGCCTCAGTGTGAGCAGCGTCATGTGACAGGCTGGGCCTGATGGGCCCAAAGCAGAAAGGGGGGTCTTCCATGCACATACACCAGGCCACTCTTAACTCCAGTGGTGCTCTGTTTGGTTGGCCGGTTCACTGGTTGATTGAATTTGTTTTTCTGCTTCATATCTGGTAAATACCAGACTCCAGATTCTTCAACTGTTGAACATGGACTTGTATCCCTCTTGGTAGCATCTAGGTCTCCAACCTCAGACTGGGACCTCATCATTATCCCTCTTGTTCTAAGGCTCCCAGCATCCCAGAAAAAGAAGTTACTAGCTTGTGGCTTTTCCAGCCTGCAGATAGCTGTTTTGGAACTATCCAGCCCCAGGCTGTGTCATCCAATCTAATAAATCCCTTCTTCCTCTCCACACTCCCTTCTCCTGACCCTGGGGAGTAAAGCAGGGCCTTCGCACTGAGCTACATCTCCAACCCTTTATTTAATTTTATCTTTGATTTTGAAACAAGGTCTCAATAGTTTGCTAAGTTGCCCAAGTTAGGTTCAAATTTGTCTTGTTCCTTCCCTCAGCTTGGGTGCTGAGGTTACCTACCCATGTGTGCTACCAGGCCTAACAAAATCCTCTCTTATATAGAAACACAGTGAAAGTGCTCTGGAGCTTAAAGAACATCTGGATTCCATGTTGCATTCGAGAGGAAGGGCTCTGTTCTACCTGAGAATTCTAATTCTACACTCCAGGTGTTTTCACCATAGTTTATTTCACAGAGGACCCAAAGATGCCAGGACTCAAGAGAGGAAAGCATTTAAAAAATAGATTTGTTATTACTGTTGTCATTATTGTCACTGTTGTTGTTGTACAGGGGATTGAACTTGGGACCTTATGCTTGCCACGTAGGGGCTTATGTCACTGAACTATCTCCCTGGCTTGTTGTTACTTTTCTTATGACAACAAAAATGAACACTTCTTTAGAGATGATGTAAAAACTATAGAAAAGCACAAAACAAAACAGATTCCTCACTGTCTCATCAGAGAGTAAAATACATCACTGGCATTTTAATGCATTGCCACTCATGTGATATTTAAGTCAAAAGTAAGCTTTTACTGTGTGTAGTATTTTTTAGCCTTTGGAGTATTCATATCACGACCATCTTTCTAGGTTATTAAGTATTAATTTTTAATATTTAATATTCTTAATTTAGTAACTATAGAACATTACACTGGAAGAAAACAATTTATTAAATGACAGCATATTTCTTTAAAAATACATGCCATAATTATTACTCTATTTTGGCGTTTATCTGTCTCTGAAACTAAAAGACCGAAAGGTCTGTTTTTATTACATTCTTGTTTTATAGAGCTGATCCCTCCTTTATTATATCCGCAGTGCCTAACACATAGGAGACGATACAAAAGGAGCATCATGTTTCAAGGTCTTAAGATTTGGAAGGGTAATTTAGGAGAGGAGAGGAGAGGAGAGGAGAGGAGAGGAGAGGAGAGGAGGAGAGGACATTCTAATGAAATGTGTTCTGTCTTGCGATTGGCAGACACCAGCAGTCACAGGTGGGAGACCCAAAGGAGGGACCAGTGACGGTGGCCACCTACAGACACACTGCAGGACACAGAGCAGGGACAGGCAGTGATTCTTAAACAGCATTATAAAACCAAGAAGAATTACAGAAGAAGAAAAGAGCCACACTAAACTCTGACTTAGACTTTTAGTACAGTTGAAACATGGCCCTGCTGACTCTGAGAATGTCTGAGAAATCATGCCTTTGTTTATTTTTAGAGCTACCAGAACAGAGAGCAATGAGAGAGAACAGAAAAATAATGCAGATAGCTTTATTATTATTTTTTAAAGTGAACAGTGTTTAAATTAGTGGCAGCAAATAACTGAAAGATCCTAAAAGTCTTTGCAGAGAAACTCTCACTGCTCATTTTTTGTGTCCCTAGTAGGGCAGGCTACCTGCCCCCTCTTGCTGCCATGGCAAGTTGGGTGCCTACAATAGTAGCTGTCATACAGTAGCTCAACAAACATCAGCTAAAGGTGTAAAAGAAAGAGACTTCTTTGTTTTCCTTGTGTACTCAAATTGCTGCACACTCTTCAGATTTATAATACTGCCATAAATGGGTATCTTTGCATATGAAATGCTCAACTCAGCACAGTAAAGCACTGAATTTCCACTAACTGTGCTGTGTCCAGGGATAAATTCACAAAACCTGTGTCTGTGGAGGTTTTTCCCTCCTAGTAGGTGATGTTAGACCAAGGGCCTTCTCACCGAGTTGCAGGCACAGCCCTCTCTTTTTTTGTATTTTAGACATGGTCTCACTAAAGTGCTAAGCTGCCCAGATTAAACTCAAACTTTTGATCTTCCTGCCTCAACTTACCCAAGTGTGGGTGTCAGACATGCACCACCACATCCAGCTGTCCTTGAGAGGTCCTTGACTGATGATTCGCGTATGAAACAGGGCTTCTCAGACTATATTGCAAAATGAATCCCTTGGGTCTTGCTAAAATGAAGAAATGAAGATTGTACTTAGGTAGTAGAGGCGTGGCCTGAGATTCTGCGTCTCTAGCCTGTTTCCAGGTGAGAAAGATGCTTGAAATCCTTGTGGGAGCAAAATATTCTGGGGCTTCTGATTGTAGAGGGGCAACTGGCAAGATGGCTCTGTCCACAAGTTGCCTCTGAGTCTGACTCCCTTACTGTGTAGACTATAGAGATTCAGCTCTGGCCTCAATTCTCCCCAGAGGTGTTTTAGGCCCAGAGCGCAGCCTCCTCACACAGATGGCCTGACGGGAGGGAAGCTTGGACCATCCTACAGCTTGGTCAAGGCAGGAGAAGCTGAGGCAGGCCACCTGGGCGCTGACGGCAGGTGAGATTTTACAGGCCTGGCCCTGCCCAGTAACAGGGGGAGGCTCTTTGTTTCCCACCACGGGAGACAATTAGGTCCATTGTCATTGTCACATCTTGTTGACAAATTTCATAAATCCGCTTGGTAATCATTCAAAATTTAAGTTCTTCCTCCATTTAAAACACTGTTCATAGAGGACGTGAACCTTAACAAAATGCAAAGATTTTTTTTCCTTTCACGTAAATCTGTGTCCTCAGCACTACTAATTTTAAAATAATCTGTCTGATTTCGCAAAATTAAATTTCAGTCTCAGTGACAGCGAATCATCTGGAACAGTTGGACATCACTGATAGCACATGAAACGCGGGGGAGGGACAAACTTCTCCATTGTTAATTTCTTTAGCATCAGCTAAATATTTGCATTAGAAAACGGAGGAGGAAGGACATAAACTATCAGATCCACCAAAGGAACACGTGTAAGGCACAAAGTGGGGTGGCTGCTATGCACAAGGAGTTTAGAGCCTGAGGAAGACCACAAGATCCAAAAGCAAACGCAGTACGCTGACCATGTTTCTAGAGAACCAGCCAGATAATAATGTGATAATGGGAGATTGGTTCTAAGTGACTACGTGTGGTCAGGAAAGTAAGTGCTTCAAGTCGTGTGTGTGTGTGTGTGTGTGTGTGTGTGCGCGCGTGTGTGTTTCTGGGGATCAAACCTGGGACCTTCCTCATGCCAGCCACGTGCCCTACCATTGAGCTATTCTCCTGGCCTCTTTGTGCCCCTTTAACACTCACCTCAACCACCCTCCCACACAGATGCTCTTCCTCAGAACTTTCTCCCTCCAAGACTTCAGATTCCATGCACTCGCATCATACTCCTTCTCTCTGCTTCCCTTGCACCCTCTGTCACCAGGCACCTGCAGGACCTACTATATCATCAGACTAGTGTGGTGATTCAGAAAACTTACAGGCACAGGCTCTAGGGCTTGACTATGGGTTTGTGTGACCTTGGGAAAGCCATCTAATTATACTAGGTCTCAGTTTCCTCATCTGGAAAATAGAGACAATTGTCTCAGTCACTTTCTCCTCACTGGGGTAAAATACCCACCACCTACAACATAAAGGAGAACAGGTTTATTGTGGCTCATGAGATGTAGCAGATTCCATCTGCTGGTCCCAAGGCAGGCAGGGCATGGTTCAAGGGTCTGGAAGAGGAGGCTGCTCATGTCATGGCAGCCAGGAAGAGGAGGGGCTGGGAGGGTATGTGTCCTTCCAGGCCACAGCTCCAGTGACTTCTCTCTTCCACCTGGAGCCCACTCACAAGTATCACATTCAGCTATGGATTCATCAATCAATGAATCCATAAACAAGTATAGCCCCTCCCCCACCACAATCCAATCACCTTCCAAAAGCTTCACTTCTGAGCACATGAACCTTTGGAGGAACATTCTAGATCTAAACCAACACAGTAATGATACCAGCTCATGATACTGTCATGAGGATGAAATGAATTTGACAATGAATGTAAAGCACTCAGCAGCTGGCTCATGAGAGCCATGCAGGCGTTGGCTGTCATGGCTCCTTATTCTTGCAGTTCATTTACTGCTATATGGCTTTCCTGGCCTCATGACCAGTGACAGTTTCTAGGTCACACCTGTCTTTACAGTGTATTGCTCTGGAGTCTGCTTCCTTTTTTGTTTTCCACTTCGGTACCAGAGATTGAACTCAGGACCCTGTTCTTGCCAGGCAGGCACTTATTCTACTGAGCTATCTCCCTGGCCCCTTGCCCTGGAGTCTGTGGGAGTTGGTATTCTTCACACCTGCTGCCAGGACACCAAGTGTTTCTACAGTGATAGACCTTTCTTGGAGAATCCCAGACACCACACGATCCAATTTTTAGGGAAGCTGATAATCTGGCTGCTGGTGGTCATCTAGGGGTGGACGCCTGGTCCAAGCTGGGCCTGTTAATCTCCCTCCCAGAACTTTATGTTTAGATAGAAAACTTGACTTGAGCCTTGTTAGTGTAAGACTTTTAGAGACAATGTCCCTGACGTCTCAATAGGAGGTCCCTAGCACTCCTCTTTTGGCTTCTGCAGGAAAACAGATGGAATGGAATCAGGCCAGATTCAGAAAGAGAACCACATTTTTCTACTCTGTGGAACCTAAAATATAAAGATAACATAAAAGTATAAAAGTAAAAAGGATAATATTCTTAGATAAAAGGAAGGCAATAGGGGAAGAGGAAGGATAATAGGATGAATATGATAAAAATAAATGAAAAAATTTAAAACCCTATGCATATTATTCTATGTAAATTCTATCCCTAGACAGATCTCTATGCAAATATCAAATTCTAGTCAATGAGATTCAT
Organism: Myocastor coypus; assembly: GCA_004027025.1. Lineage (NCBI taxonomy): Eukaryota > Metazoa > Chordata > Mammalia > Rodentia > Myocastoridae > Myocastor > Myocastor coypus. The sequence continues at coordinate 562 of PVJA010035364.1, read as the reverse complement.
GCTAAAATATTTAACATTGGAATGTACTAATATCCATTTTTTTTTTTAACTTTGAAACACAACAAAAGACGAAATGATGGACTCCACATGGTAGATTCAAGGATGTCCACAGTGCAACTGTTCCAGTTTTGCTTTACATTTGGAAATTTTTCATTATGAAGTATTTACAGATTTTAAAAAACACAATAAAATTAGTAGCAGATATAATAAAGTACTTAGTCCATTCCAGGGGATGTTCTGGGGACTTTTCCTATATATCTTATCTAATCCCCATGGGCTCCCTAGAAGTCAGGAGCTATTATTCACAGTTCACAAATGAAGATGTTGAGCTAAGATGCAGCCTAAAGAGGCTGCCCAAAGACCACAGCTGGAACGCGTGGACAGGGGACACAGGAAGATTGGCAGAAGACACTTAAACAGGGCATTGATTTTATTTAAGAAACATAAATACATGTTTTCGTTTAACTTCGTTCTGTAAATATAGCTAATAATGAGTTGACTTTTCAATGGCAACATGACCAGAATTCATTCATTCATTCATTCATTCATTCATTCATTCATT
>PVJA010035363.1:0-21874 GCA_004027025.1 Myocastor coypus | reverse complement strand
CACCTGGGGACACAGCACCCCAGCGATGGGATAGGGTCTGGTTGGACCCCAGTCCCTCCTCCCTCACCGGCCTCCCTCATCCCCTGGCCCTGCACAGGCCCAGTTCGACTTGGCCTTTGTTGTCCGCTACAAGCCAGACGAGCAGCCATCCCTGATGCCCCACCACGACGCCTCCACCTTCACAGTCAACATCGCCCTCAACCGGGTTGGGGAGGATTATGAGGTGAGTGGGGCCCGGAGTGGTTGGGCAGGGAGCCTAGGGTACACCGGGGCCCCAGAGCCAGAGAGGATGGGTGTCATGTGCATGGTGGGGGGCTTCCTGGAAGGGGTGGCTGGAGGCGCATGGCTTCAGAGGCAACAGTGTGACCCTTAGAAGTCCGGGACTAGACTGCCGAGGCTCTGGGTCCCACCTTCCTTCCTCTGCCTTCTCCTGTTCTGTGGCCCCAGGGACCTTTGGTAGCCTCTGGGTGGGAGAGCTGAGTGCTTTCCCTAGAGCTGTGACATTAGCCAGCGTGGCAGTGGTGCAGGTCACTGCCAGAAGTGATGAGGAGCACAGAGTCTCCTCCTATGGGAGGAAGGAGGCCGCCTCAGGAGCAGCAAGGGCGCTGGAGGCTGAGTGTGAGGCTGGGGGTGGAGCTGTGAAACCGGGAAGACACCGGGAGCCTCTCTGCCTGTGGTCTATTAGGGCGCAAGCAGGCTTTGCTCGCTCCTCGGGCCACCATTTCGTTGTGGTTTTAGTGGTAGTACTGACACAGAACCCGGGCCTCACATGTGCTAGCCAGGTGCCCTAAGCAAGCCAGCTCTCACAACTTGGGACAGCCTAACTCTCCGTTTGCAGAGGAGACAGCTGAGGCTCGGGTTGGCTGCCAAGTTGTAGAGGGGAGAGCGCGGTGCTTGTCCAGGGCAGTTTGGTTCCAATGCCAGCAGGCTCTGTCTTCTGCCCTTGCTGCCCCCCTGAGAGTCTGGTGGCCGCTGCTCCACAGGGCGTCTCCAGGTTACTGTGCTGAGGGCTCCAATGGGGCTGTGACAGGACAGCCCAGGACTGGCGACCAGGGACTGGACAGCGAGCGTGTCCTCGCCTCAGCACTGATGCGTCCTCTCTTCCTCTCTCCCAGGGAGGGGGCTGTCGGTTCCTGCGCTATAATTGCTCCGTCCGAGCCCCTCGGAAGGGCTGGGCTCTCATGCACCCCGGGCGGCTCACGCACTACCACGAGGGACTCCCCACCACCAGGGGCACCCGCTACATCGCCGTCTCCTTCGTGGACCCCTAACTGGCTAAAGCCATGCCTCTGGACCTTTCCTCTTGGTGGACAACCACTGGCCAGCAGCCCCTGGGGCCTCACCACCCCTGCTTTGCTGGTGCAGCTTCGGCGCCGTTGACTTCTGTTGCTCAGTGCTGCCACTAGGGGCACTAGAGCCAGGCCAACAAAGAGCAGCCTGGAGCTTTTGTGGTGATCCAGGACCAGCCCCAGGGGCCATGGATCACTTCCACACTTTTAGTGACTTGGCACCCCTCCCCCCAACACTCGGCACCCGCTTCCTCCCCTTCTACGGTCCTGACTTGAACAAAACAGGGCTGCCCGAGTGCAGTGGCCCCTTGGGGTTCTGCCTCCAGCTTTGAAGTGATGCAGAGCCCCGATCAGGTGCAGGTGTCTGCCCTGAGCCCTGGGCTGCTGAAGCACCTTTCTTCAGGCTCCATCTTGAGAACAAACGCTTGTCCTGGGAGACCTCGACTCAAAACCTCCTAGAGGACAGCGCAGCCATCACTTCGGCAGCTCGGAGGAAGCAAGCGAGACATCCACCGTGCACTGGGTCACTGTCCCGGTCCCCCTGGGGAGAGGGACAGTCAGAATCAGGAGAGCTCTATTAAAGGTGTTCAACCCACAGAGTGGAGGGTGCTTTGGGCTGGCTGTGGGCTATGTGTGCGTCTGGTGGGTGACAGGGCTGGGGAATGGTTAAGAAGCCTTTTCACATATGCCTGGAGTTCCAGTCCTAGCCCTCAGGGGGCTGGGACAGGAGGATGGCAGAGAGTTTGAGGCCAGCCTGAGCAACATAATGAATTCAAGACCAGCCTAGCATGCATAATGAGACTGTCTCAAAAAACAAACCCAAAGGAAGAAGCAGCAGCAGCCTGGATTGGTAGGAAAGGCTGTGTCAGCAGATTCAGGCCCTGCTGCTGTTCTCCATCCCAAGGCCACGTGACCGCCGCCACACTGTTTTAGTCTGGAAACTTTTCCTGGGAGCCAGGCCCTGGCTGCCAGGGGCACATTCTTCCTGTCCAGACGTGGGTCAGGTGTCAGCTCTGCTCCAGAGCCCCCTGACCACTCGGGCTGCAAAGACCAGCAGAGCAAACTGCTGCTCTGGCACCCAGCACTAAGTGCTCCAGTCACATCTGGGGACTTAGTAATCCTCAGAGCTTCGGTCTGTCCACCCCTGTAGGCTGTGGGCTGTATCCTGTCAGGCACGTGACACACCCCACTTAGGGTAGGGGCTATTGTTTCCTTTTTACTGGGTGGGGGGTGGGCTCAGAGAGGCCAAATCATCAACCTAAGGACACGCAGCAAGTAAGTGGTGGAGACAAGGATTTGAATATGGTTTCAGCAAGCAAAGCAATGAGATCCCTGCCTCCAGCGGACTGGTAGCCAGCCATGTGGGGAGGCTGGGACAGGAGGAACCAAACGCAGCTCGTTGGGAGCTCTGATCAGTGTCACAGTGACAGAAGAACAAGTAGGAGAGTAGCAGGAGGGACCCATTGTCCTATCGTCCAGCATAATCCGATGTTCTCACTTGAGAAGGATCTGGACCCCAAGGGGCTGTTCGGCCAGGTCTGAAGGCAGTTTTGGTTGTCACCACTGGTGAGACAGTGCTACTGCCATCCTGCAGAGAGGTGGGGAATGATCCTGACATCCTGCAGGGCACAGGGCAGCCCTCCACCGCTGCTGGAAAGGAATCTTCCAGCCCAAAAGACACTGAGGCTAAGAAAACCCAGTATAGGGGCTGGGGAGATAGCTGCATGGCACAAGTGCCTGCCTGGGAAGTGCAAGGGCATGAGTTTGGACCCTTGTCCAGCAAAAAAGAAAAAGAAAACCCAGTGTCACAAAGGCTGGGCCTCAGACAGTGCAGGTTTCCAACAGGCAGAGGGATGCTTGATGCATGGAGAATGCAGGTGGGCTAGAGTGGGTGGGTCAGAATGTAAAGGCCTGTTTCCCAGGTGTCTTAGCCTGTTTTCAGTTGCTGTAAGGCAATAGCACAGGCTGGGTAATGTATATAGAAAAGAGGTCTGTTGAGCTCATGGTCACAGAGGTGAAGTCCAAGTACACCTGGTGAAGGCCTTCTCCCTGTACCTTTATGCAGTGGCTGGCACCACCTGGCGAGCAGGGGGAGCCAGCTGGCATAGACCTGCTTTCTCCAGTGCTGTCTGGGGTGGGGGGAGCTTTTGGGTTAGCTGAGTGGTTTAACCACCTGCACAGGCAGTCCCAGTCAGGCCTGGGATGGCAGTTTGATCCCCACACCCACCCTTAAGGTAGCTTGAGCCAGGCAGAAAAAACAAAATTAAAAAAATCTTCTAGTGCTCTCTCACCTTCAGGACTTCGTCTAACCCTCTTCTCAAAGGCCACACCTCTGAATGTCATTACTGCAAGACTTGGGGGTGAACTGGCAACACGGGAAGGGGAGGCATGGGAGACGCATCCAAACCGCTGCCCTGGGCTAGGAAAGTTGGGCCTCCCCCAGGAGGCTGCTGGAGCCCCTTGAGGGCTGGCTACACAGCTTCCAAAGAGTTTTTATTTATTTATTTTCTTGTTTCAGAACTTCTGTTTGCTTATTTATCTATTTTTATGGCCGGCTCAGCCTGCCCTGAGGGCAGGGCTGGCGCAGCATGTGGTGCCAGGGATCGAACCGTGGTCCTGCAGCCGCCCAAGCTTTCCTAAGTAGGCGCTTTAGACCACTGAGCCATCCTGCCGGGCCCCTCCAAACAGTTTTAATGTTTTTGTTTTTTCAAACTTAGAGAGGCTGTGAAGATAGCTCAGTGGAATAAGTGCTTGCCTGGCAAGCGCAAGGTCTTGAGTTTGATTCCTGGTCTCACCAAAAACAAAACCAAATCAAACACCCACAAACAAACTTATGCTATTTAAACTATGATAAATTCAAATAGCATAAAGCTTCATCTCTCTTATTCTAAACTATCCAGTTCCTCTCGCCAGATGCCACTGTGGCTCCTCTTTTTCTTTTCTTTTTCTTTCTTTCTTTCTTTCTTTCTTTTTGTGGGACCAGGGTTCAAATCATGACCTTACACTTGCCAGGCAGGCACTTGTGCTCCGGAGCTATCTCCCCAGCCCAGAACATTATTATTATTATTATTATTATTATTATTTTTACTTTATTTTATTTTTTGGTTCTGGGAATAGAACTCAGGACCTCATGATATAGGGGAATAAGACCCCCAACCTGAAAGATACCTGGGACGAGTTCTTAGTCTCTAAAAGTGAAGAATGCATTTCAGGAACAATGGAGGTTAAGAGCAGAATATACTTATTTGGGGAAAGAAAGCTTCTGTCTGAGACAGGAGCAGGAGCATGCCTGAGCGGGCTGCCCAGGAGCCTGTCTTTTCTGAGGATTTTTGTAGAGCAAAACCATGAGATGAGACAGGTCCAAGGGGGAAAACATGGATACTTTCTCATGAAGTGTGACAAAACTATGCTCAACCAACAAGATTACAAGTGGGGGTCGGTGAGATGGTTCAGCGGTCTACAGTGCCTGCTTAGGAAAGCTTAGGCAACTGCAGGGACTGAGGTTCAATCCCCTGCACCACATGCTGCACCAGCCCCACCCCCAGGGTGGGCTGAGCAAGCCATAATAATTAAAAAAAAATAAAAATAAATAAAGATTACAAGCAAAAGGGCTGGCCAGATAGCTCAGTGGGGATCAAACTGCTCAGTGGATTAAAACACCTGCTTACCCAGATGCAGGGACAGGTGGCTTGATCCCTTGATCCCTCGCCGGCCGTGCAGGTCCCATCCCTGGGGGGCGCACTGAGTCAGTCCATGAGGCTGAAAACAAGAGAATTCCTACAAGTCCAATCTGTGTAGGGAGACCCTGTAGACCCTGTACTAAAATACATAAAAACTGAAAATAATATTTAAAAAAAAGATTACAGCACAATTACCCAGGTAACAGTGAGCAAATCTAGGATCTAATGAGGACGTCCATTACACAGCAAGCAAATTTAAATCCAGAACCCAGGCTTTCCCTGCAGGGGGTTAGGGTAGTGACTCTTCCTGGACTCCTCAAGGTAATAGAGGCCTACTTAGGCCCTCAATCCCAGAAGCTTATAGTTAGGGAGGTATGCATATGGTTGATCTTTTGTCTTGAGGCCAGGCGCACAGCGGGAGTGTCTGTCTCTGAGTTGCTAGGTATCTTCCTGCCTTCAGTACTGGCTCCCTCTGAGGGCCTGGCCCTGTCTGCCTATAATATTTCTTTCTTTTTATTTTTTTTATTTTTTTAAAATTTTTATTTTATTCTTGTTTAAGAACTTTTGTTTGTTTATTTATTTTTATGGCTGGTTCAGCCTGCCCTGAGGGGAGGGCTGGCGCAGCATGTGGTGCCGGGGATCGAACCGCGGTCCCTGAAGCCGCCTAAGCTTTCCCAAGCAGGCGCTTTAGACCACTGAGCCATCCTGCCAGGCCCCTCTTTTTTTTTTTTTTTTTTTTTTTTTTTTTTTTTTTTTTTTTTTTTTTTTTTTTTTTTTTTTTTTTTTTTTTAACTTTATTTATTTATGCTATGGCTGGCTCAGCCTGCCCTGGGGTGGGGCTGGTGCAGCATGTGGTGCTGGGGATCAAACCTTGGTCCCCTGCGGTTGTATAAGCTTTCCTAAGCAGGTGCTTCAGATCACTGAGCCATCTTGCCCACCCCTGTCTATAATATTTCTGTGTAACTCAGCTGCCTACAACACTTGCCAGGCAGGCATTGAGCCACCAAGCTATACCTCCTGCAGCATCACAGGATGTTCTAGAGCTAAACCATAACAAAGTTCTTGAGCTGGTCTATGCATGTGGTGTGTGTGTGTGTGTATGTGTGTGTGTGTGTGTGTGAAGAGAAAGAGATTTATTTTGTGGGGGAGTTGCTCGGGACTGAATCCAGAGCCCTCAGTATGCTAACCCTCCCACCACTGAGCTATGCCCTAGCCTGGAATTTGTAAATGTGCCCTGGCTTGAGTATAAATTGCTACATTATTATGGTCATTTAATATAGCTGAATCATAAAAACAACAGCTTATCTTCCTAATGACTACATCCTCCTTCTTCCGCATCCCAGCACCCTTCCTGGATAACTTACACACACACACACACACACACACACACACACGCACTTGAGGGAGCCTTAAATCAGCTCCCTATGTGTCACTGGAACTGCCCTTCAAACTCTGCCCTTAGCAAAAGTCGACAAAGTCTCAGCCTTCCATCGTCTCCAGTGAGAGGACTCCGATCTCTGTCTTCAGAGTCAGTAACGACCTCTTTTGTCTTTCAAGTCTCTTTACTCCACTGCCAGACAAAAACCTAACTTTTTCTGATGATAAATGAAATTTATGGCCGGGACCTGAGCCAACACTTGCAGGGAGGTTTAGGAAGAAGAGGAAATGAACCGGAGAGAGAGACATGGATAGATCCTGCAGACCACCACCTGATTTGGGCAAGATTCTGTCAGAGAGAGGAAACAGAATTCATGGTTCCTGGCAGGGAGAGTGCCTGAGGGAGGTCAGAGGTTAAGCAGACAGAAACACTCAGTGGCAACTGGTAAATGAGGCCTCATTAAATGCCACAGCCCAGACAGAGGCCTGGTCACACAGGAAGGTAGGGCCTGAGTGTGGCCCCGCTGTCCAGTCAGACACTCAGGTCACTTAGGTGACCCCCCAAGAGTAGTGAGGGAGCAACAGCTTCCTCTGACCCAGGACAAGGTCTACCCACAGTACTGATTTACTTCTTGAGGCTCTTTGGCTAGGTTTTATCAGCATATGGGGCAGGATTGTCACCAGGAAGCCAGGTCTTGGTGCAACAAGGAGCTGACCCCTTACCTCTTTGGTCCTGGGCTGTTTGTGCCCTTGATGAAAGAAGCAGTGAAGACCATAGGAGGGCTGGTGTAGCAGCACATACGTGTAATCTCAGCACTTGAAGGTTGAGGCAGGAGGACCGCCATGAGTTCGGGGGCAGCTTGGGCTACGTAGCAAGACCGTATCTGAAAAAAAAAAAGATGTTTTCAAATCCTGCCTAGACAACTCAATGAAACACTGAGGTATGACAATTATCAGCTACACTTATTAAGTATATTTCTTCTGTTTCATGCCAGAGATTGAACTCAGTACCTTGCACTTGCCAGGCAGGCGCTTATGCTGCTGAGCTGTCTACCTGGCCTCAGCAATGCTTATTAACACTTTACTTAGGGGCTGGGGAGATAGCTCCATGGCACAAGTGCCTGCCTGGCAAGTGCAAGGTTGTGAGTTTGAACCCCAGTCCCACCAAAAAAAAAAAAAAAAAAAAAAAAAAAAAGACAAACAAACAAACACTTTACTTAAAAATTACTTTGGAGTTGCAAAATGTCCTCCTGTCCTTATCACAGAAAGTCATAAATGATATTTTCCATAGTACTAGGGATTGAACTCAGGGCCTATCTCACTGTGTTATGCCCCCTAACTGCCACCCTCCCCTGCCTTTTTTTTTTTGGTGGGGATGGGGTTTGAACTCATAACCTTGCATTTTCTAGGCAAGCACTTATGCCATGGAGCTATCTCCCTGGCCCCTTCTAGCCCTTGCCCTTTTTTTTTTTTTTTTTTTTTTTGAGACAGGATCTCATCAAATTGCTAAGGCTAGGCTCAAATATATGATCTTTTTTGCCTCAGCCTCCCAAGTGCTGGGATTACAGGTGTTCTCCTTTACACTCAGCCAAGAGGGTAAATTCTTAATTTAAATCAGGTCCCAGCCTAAGCCAGCAGAGACTTTAGTCTTTCTTCTTTTTAAATATTTATTTATTTACTTATTTGGTACAGGATCTTGCCAAACAGCTTGGACTCATAGCAATCCTCTTGTCTTAGCCTCCCTGGTGCTGTGATTACAGATGTGAGCTGCTATGCCCAGTTTCAGTTGCTGGCACAGCATGCAGTATCAGGGATTGAACCTGGGTCCTTGCACTTGCCAGGCAGGTGCTTAGACTGCCAAGCTATCTCTCTGTCCCCTAGTCTTTCAAAAACATTTCCTGTCCTAATATCACTGGCTTGTAAGCTTTAGTAACCAGGAATGCTGTGTGCTTTGTTTTGAACTAGGTGGCCAGGCGACTGCATATCAAAAGTGATATATATATATAATGTCACTGTGCTCTGTGGGACTCCCTTAGGCTTGAAACCTCAGAAATGATTATAAATATATGTTGGACTCCTTTCTTAATTTTAATTTTTAATTTTTATTTTTTGATACCAGGAGTGGAACTCACAACCTTGCTCTTGCCAGGCAGGTGCTGTACCACTGAGCTATAGCCCCACCCCTGGATTAATTCCCCCCACCCCGTTGTTGGGGGTCTCCTTAAGCAGCTCAGACTTGTGGTGATCCTCCTGCTCCCAGTGCTGGGATCACAGGTGTGCACCACTATGCCTGGACTCTGGCATAACATGTGGTTCTGGGAATCGAACCGTGGGGTGCTGAGTTTTGCCTAAGCTTGCCCAAGCAGTTGCTTTAGTCTGCTGAGCTATTTTGCTGGCCCCAAGCATGCTATTTTTTTTAATTTTTAAATTAAATTTAATTTTTTTCTTGTTTCAGAACTTTTGTTTGTTTGTGTATTTATTTTTATGGCCGGCTCAGCCTGCCCTGAGGGCAGGGCTGGTGCAGCATGTGGTGCCGGGGATCGAACCGCGGTCTCTGAAGCCACCTAAGCTTTCCTAAGCAGGTGCTTTAGACCACTGAGCCATCCTGCCGGGCCCCAAGCATGCTATTTTGGACTCTTTCGTTGGTTCTGCAGGTCCACTCATGTCTGCTACCTGCTGAGACAGTGCTGTTTAATAGAAATACAGTGTGGGCCACAAATGTAAATGTGATTTAAATTTTTCTAGTAGCTACATTTTTGTTTGTGTTTGCAGTAGTGGGGGTGGAACCCAGGTCCTTACACTGAGCTATAATCCAGGCTTTTGGAAATAGGATCTTAGTAAATTCCAGGCTGAGCTTGAACTTGAATCCTTCTGGCTCAGCCTTTCAGAGTGCTGGGATTACAAACATATGTGACTTATCTGTTTTTTTTTTAAATTTATTTTATTTTATTATTTATTTATTTATTTATTTATTTTTGGCAACTTATCTGGTTTAGAAGCCGCAATTTTATTTTCTTTTTTTGAAGCCACGATTTTAAAAGTAAAAGGAAATCAGGTACAAATTTAGGTAATTATATTATTTAACCCAATTTATCCAAAATATAGAAATATCTTGTGCCAGCCCAGGCTCGAAGCCCTCCTGCCGAGGCTTGTCTTCTAGTGCCTGGCACATACTGAGAGGCCCAGCAACTGACACTTGAGCTTGGGAAGTCACCGTGTGAGCCTCCTACGTTGCTCCAGCTGTCCTGACTTCCACAAAGGCAGCTGAAGGGCAGCAGGCCCCAGCTTGCCAGTCTCCCTAAATGAGTCATTGCCCCTAACAGTCTGGTCCTCCTGAGGGAGCCTCTTTAAAAAAAAATCACAAGATTCAAGTCAGGATTATGGAATTGGCAGATTCTGGGGCAACAAACCAAATAAGGGAACCTGGAATCTTCACCAGTCTTTTTTTTTTTTTTTTCTTGCCCCTTGACAGCTGGAGGTTCCGCCCCGCCCCGCCCCACCGGCCCGCCCGCTGTAGTCCGTGCTCGCGGAAACTACAGCTCCCATGATGCAGGGGAAGTCCCGAGGCTCCTATGTCATCGGCTTGGGACGCGCCAGCAGTAAAACAGCACGCTGCGACGTCTTTCAAAGGGCAGAACCGTGAGGCAGTTGTGACATACGGAATAGCAAGTTCCAACTGACTGAGCTCGGAGTCCACTGGCTCGTCCAGGCGGAGAGATTAAGCGGTCGACGGATGATGGCGTAAGCGTTCCGCCCTCCTCCCACCGCCCCTCTGGGTGGCGCTCGCTGGTGACATCGTGGGTGTGATGGCCGCCGCGAGGCCGGGAAGGTGAAGGTGAGAGGGCGTGCGCACTGGGATAGTGGGACTCATCAGCCCCGGCCCGGAGATGCTTGAGCAGCCCAGCCCAGGCTGGTGGGTCGGTGTGGCCCTCGAGGCTGAGGATCAGGTCAGAGGAGCGTCCCCACGCTCTGGCCTCCAAGCCGGGCCCTAGGTGGCCCTGAAAGGAGGGGGCGGGACGCAGGACCCGGGGCTGGAGCGTGGGATCCTCTGGAGCTCCTGTCTCCCTGCTTCACAACCTTCACCGCCACATTCCACTTCTGTCCCATGCGTGGTTTCCACTGAATCCCTTCTCTTGCTGGCATTTACTCAGCCCCAGATAGATGTGCTGGGAGCGCCCCGCCCCGCCCCGCCCTCCCCCACTTGGAGCGTTTAGCACCTCCTCTTATGGACTTGTGTGATGCACTAGAGGGCATGGACTGTTCTTATTTCTAACTGTAGCGCGTACACACACACACACACACACACACACGCACACACACGCACACACACGCAGAAAATGCTGAAGAAATAGCTGTTTGGATGCAGGAAGGCAAAGTTGCTTGTCCTCCTGCTTCGAAAGTAGGTTCTCAGCCATCTGCCTGTCTCCCTCCTGTAGTTGAAAAACACAGTGAGTTTTGGAGTCAGAGGACTGATACTGTATCTCAGTTCCCCACTTTGCCCCTGGTCTGGCAGTCTGTAAAGCTTCCTGGTACTCTAAACTTCTCTTTGGCCCCGTAGAATGGAGGCACACTTTACAGCAGCTGGGGTACATTTGCTTTTAATCAGTTCTTTCCCTTCCCCATCGCACTCCTCCCATCTCCTGCTAGCAGTTCATCCCCAGCCCCTGTCCTGCTCCCCCACTGCCCCCTCTGGATGTGCCTTTCCCAGCTCCCGCTCTGTAACACTTCCCTGGTACATGGCCGAGCCCGAGTCTCTGCGCACCCAGGACCGGTCCCACACTGTGTGTTGTGACTTCCCCAGGGCATTTCCTCACATGCCAGCCCAAGTACCCAAGCCCTCGATGAGTAAGCTTCCCTGAGGGGTGAGTTTGTTTGGCTTTACAACCTGATCGGACGTGTTGTGCACCGCGGTTTTTGCTTCTTCTATGCCGTCTGTTGACACCTCCCCTTTCCTTTCCAGGGAGGAGGGGCAGGTAGAGACAACACCAACTACAACCAACCTTGACGTGCGACCACACAGAGGAGAACTCCAGTTCTTGGTATTTCTTCACTCCCAGCCATGGTCATGATGCCCAGCCTGTGAAAGTCTCTTACCACCCAAAAAGTAAGTGAGAGCAGTGACGTCTGGCACCCTGGATTTGGGTTGAGTGACAAGAAGGGGGCGTGGTGTACTGTTCCCCGCCGGCCTGGGCCTTCGGGTGGCAAGTTCCTTGGATGGGGTCATGCATTGGCAGCTGTGAAGCAGAACCACTCTTTTTTTTTTTTTTTTGGTCTTTTTGAGACAGGGTCTCCCTATGCAGTTCAGGCTGGCCTTGAGCTCACTTTTGTAGCCCAGCTGGTCTCAAACTCACATCAATCCTCCTGCCTCAGCCTCCCAAGTGCTGGGATTACAAGCGTGTGCCACCACGCCCGGCTCTCGAGCAGAACCACTCTTCTCCTTTCTACTTCCACAAAGCATTTTACTGGTGGTGGAGAGAGCCTGTTTAGAGTGGCCAGGGTCTCCTAGGCTCCCTGAAGAATGAGTCTGGATGGCCCTTTTTGGTTCTTCTGTGTTGCACTGGCTCTATTCCCCAGCTCTGCCCAGCAGAGTGGCTCCGTGTTACAGTTCTTCTCAGAGTCTTCTCTGCCCCTTTACCCTGTATGCTGTTCTGTTTCGACTCCTCAGCTTCTACTCTGTTCCAGTTGTGCCAGCGGACAGTCCGTGGATACATTTTATTTTCCCTGCTAGGAGTTGCTGTACATAAAACTGGGTAAGAAGGTGGTGTGGATTTAGGGCCTGTGCTTGGGATCCAGACACGCTGTGCAGTGACTTTGCTCCCGCTGTGCCTATCCCCTAAACACTTAATACTTCTCAACTAATGGCCTACGTGATGGTGAACTTTTAGAGGCTTCAGTGGTACAGAGGGCCAGCTGTGAAATGGCACTGTTGGCCTGGGCTGAGCAAAGCTGCGATGCTAGTGGTGGTTTCATTCTGAATTGGCTTTGTTTCTGGTCTTGGGTTAATACCTTAATGCTGTGCCCCTGGCACTTTTCAGTGGTGAGAATGGAAGACCACTGGGATGAAAGAGCCTTTCTCAGGAGTGATCATCAGAATTTTGTTTTGCTTTGCTTTTTGAGGCAGCGTCTCACTGGGTAGTTCAGGCTGGCCTTGAAGAAGTCAGTAGCCCAGGCTGCCCTTGGAACTTGAGGTGATCCTCCTGCTTCAGCCTCCCGAGTGCAGGATTATAGGTGTGCACCACCATGCTCAGCTTCTTATTGCAGTTTTAAAGCCTGTTTCACAGAAATTTCTTCATTAAGTAAATGTGTGCAATGCTGATCAAATATGATTGGGGTGTATTAAACTCATCTTCCAATAGCTTTTACCGTCCAGGTGTGCCAGTGGAGGCGGATAGCAGCACACATTTTACAAATAGATTTTACTTTTTTTTTTTTTTTAACTTTATTTACTTGTAGCTGGCTCCTCATGCCCTGGGGGTGGGGCTCACCCAGCATGTAGTGCTGGGGATTGAACCGCGATCCCTGCGGTTGCCTAAGCTTGCCAAAGCAGGCACTTTAGACCACTGAGCTATCTCGCTGGCCCTATAAATTGATCGTAACATGGAACCCTTTTTGCATGGAACACTGGGTGCAACTAGAGTTTTGTGCACCATCTTGGAAAATCCTGCCGTAAACTCTCTGAGAGTAACATCAAGAGCACTGTGAGCTGTCTCAAGCTCCGAATGTGCAGCTGATACTGGCACTGGACCCTCTGGCTCAGCTCTGCTTAGAGGATGGGCTCCGTGTGCCTGAGGCGAGCCCTGTGGAGAAGCAGTGTCTATCAGGGCTTTCCAGAGGAAGGCCAGGAAGCCAGCTGCTTCCCACAGCGCTGGGAGAGCGAGAAGGCCAGCAGACGAAGGCCTGAGATAGTGGGGCCCAACTCTGGCTCTTGTGCACAGATGTATGTCTGGCCTGCTCTTTGAACAACTGCATTTCAGAATCTGAAAAGCTTGTTCAGCTCTATGGACCTACAGAGCCCCAGACATTATTTTTTTTATGAAGAAAGGAGGTTTGTGTGTCTAGGAACAAACAGTTTAAGCTGTCCCTGAGGGCTGTTCCCCTCTCAGCATGACTGGAGAGGAGGGCGTAATGGAAAGCGGTCGCCGTTCTTGAAGACTGGCTCTCGAGGAGCTCAGATCTTAGGTGGGGACACAGTCAGGGCAGGGCGGGCATTCTCTGCGGAGGGAGCGACGTGTGAGTTGGGCCTAGAACAGTAAGCGTGTAGGTCACTAAGGAAGAGTGTTCCCAGGAGAAAGCAGGGCAAAGTGTGGAGTCTCAGCTTGGGCATGGGCAAACCTAGAGACTCACAGCTCGGAGGAGCTGCTGGTGGGTGTGACAGGGTGGTGGGGGTGTGCAGGTGTGGGCCTTGTAACTAGGAGCGCAGGGCACTTCCTGCCTGAATTCCCCGCAGACTTTAACCTTGAGTGACAAAGCCCTTACTGACACGCATTCCCTGAAGTCTCGCACGTACTGCACACTTGTGCCTTTAGCTTCCTATGCTTCAGGCTTGCACAACAACCAGAGCTTAAAAAGCACCTGCTTCTTCTGAAAGCCCAGTGGCCGGCAGACCTTGCCTCCTGTGGGCACGTCACTTCTGGGGCTGGGCACAGCCGATCTTCCCTGTAGGCTGGAGGCCTGTGGGGAGTGTCTTATGACCTTGCTGGTGGTTTATTGTTACTGCCTTAAACCATGTAAGGCTACTTTTGATTCCTGTATGTGTGTGTATGTGTGTGTGTGTGTGTGTGTGTGTGTGTGTGTTTGTGTGTGCACATGCATGCATGCACCTTAAGCATACAGGCTTTGTAATCTATCTATTTATTTATTTATTTTTTATTTTTACTATGACTGGCTCAGCCTGTCCTGGGGAGGGGCTGGCACAGCATGTGGTGCTGGGGATCAAACTGCGGTCCTTCTGGTTGCCTAAGCTTGCCTAAGAAGGTGCTCTTTAGACCACTGAGCTATCTTGCCGGCCCTCTTTTTTTTTTTTAAATGTATTTAGTATGGGGTCTACAGGGTCAACAGGGTCTCACTGTGTAGATCAGACTTGTAGTGATTCTCCTTTTTTCAGCTTCCCAAATGCTGGTATTATAGGCATGTACCGCCATGCCCAGTCTTAATCTCCTCATTGCGCCCCCAGGGGACGGGGCCAGCGCAGCATGCTGGGGATCAAACCCCAGCCGCTGCACTCTGCCTAAGCAGGCGCTTTAGTCCGCTGAGCTATCTGTAATCATTCTTAGTCTTCTCATGGGTGACATGGTATTTATTGTACTGTGGTATACGTGAAGAAATCAAGGTTCCTAGATGAAATAACTTGCTTAAGTTTATGCACCCCAGAAAGAGTACGATCTTTTATTTTTTTTTAACCCAGGGTCTCATGTAGCTGAGATGTTCCATAAACTCTTGGTGATCCTCCTGTCTTAGCCTCCTGAATGTTAGGAATCCAGTCATGTGCCACCATGCTTGACTACTGTCTCAATTTGTACCTGAGTATGGCTGGTTCCAAAATCTGCCCCATCCCAGACCACCCTCCTTTTTTTTTTCTTTAAAATTTTAAGTCAGACCGGGCATGGTGGCGCACACCTGTAATCCCAGCACTAGGGAGGCTGAGGCAGGAGGATCGGTGTGAGTTCGAGACCAGCCTGGGCTACAGAAGTGAGCTCAAGGCCAGCCAGAACTGCATAGCGAGACCCTGTCTCAAAAAGACAAAAAAAAAAAAAAAAAGACAAAAAAAAAAAAAATTAAGTCAGTGCAGGGTTTCACTATGCAGCTAGGACTCATACTAATCCTGCTGTTTTTAGCCTTCCCAGCACTGGGGTTACAGGTGTGTGCTACCAAGTCCAGACTCTGTCACATGCTCCGTGGGTCCGAGGGTGGGTCTGGCAGGGCATGCCATATGGGGGGGGGGGTCGAACCCTAGTCCCTGCGCTTGCCTAAGCAGGCTCTTAGTCCACTGAGCTATCTCACTGGCCATCCAGACCCCTTTTTATGTGGGCTTTTCCCCCATTAGTACTGAGATGAAACCCAGGGGCTGTGCTAGGCAAGCCCCTGCCACTGCACTGCACCAGCAGGCAGCGCTCCCTTGTATGTGTGCCTGTCTGTGCCCTGCACTCCCCTCTTCTGCTTCAGAGGAGCTCTCGTTCTCAAGGCCCGGTTTCTCTTAGTTAAGACAAACTTCTTGGGGCCTAACGGGATGGCTCAGTGGTCTAAAGCGCCTGCTTGGGAAAGCTTGGGCGGCTTCAGGGATGGCAGTTCGATCCCTGGCACCACATGCTGTGCCAGCCCTGCTCTTGAGGCGGGCTTAGCCGGCCATAAGAACGAGTGAATAAACAAACAAAGGTTCTGAAACAAGAAAAAAAATAATAAAATAAAAAAATGTACATATTAAAAAAAAAAAAAGACAAACTTCTCAGGGGTGCTTTGTACTAGGAGGTAGGTGGAAACAGAAGTGGGGTCACTTCCTTCCTCTCTCCCAAGAAGTCTGTCAGGTTGCAAAAGGATTTGTAGGCTTGAGCAATGTGTGTGGGTTCCTGTCTCCCTGTGGGGCTTACTGTCTAACCTGGGGGTTTGGGGGGCACCTCCTAAGAGCCAGTTTCGGCCTTCAGCCTTCATGCACTTTCTCTGCGTGGACTCTTTACTTCTCAGGACCTTGTTTGCAAACATGTCTCGTGTGCTGGCTTGTGAGCTACATGTCTGTTCCCAGCTGAGACTCAGCTGGTGGGGCAGGGGCTGCCCAGGCAGGGCGACAGAGCCAGACACTGTGCTGCACACACTTCCTTTCACCCTTGGAGGGGCCTTTGCCTTTCTGCTGGGAAAAGGGCTGCTGCCTCTGTGATGGGGAGTCAGGAGGACCTGGATGGCTCCATATCGGAGGCAAGATTTCCCAGCCACCCCTTGAGCCATCGCCTCTGATTATCTGTCCCTTTGGACCTTGGACCAAGGGACTTTGGAGTCAAGTCTGCTGTGTGGAACAAAGGGGTTGTGGGGACGCACATGGGCAAGAGGAGAGAGCTCTGCAGAAAAGGCAGTGTTGGCAACGTACTGCCGCGCTCGGCACAGAGCAGGGAGTTAGAGTGGTTGCCTAAGCTTGCCTAAGCAGGCACTTTAGACTGCTGAACCATCTTACTTGCCCCTAAAGTTTTATTTTTTCAAGTAAGTTTCTTTTTTCTTTTGTCTTTATGAGGCAAGGTTTCCCTATGCGGTTTTGAACTCATTTTGTTTCCCAGGTTGGTCTCTAATTCAGGGATCTTCCTGCCTCCGCCTCCTGAAGGGCAGGATATAGGCGTGTGCCCAGTACATTTTAGCAGTAGATCTCTTTCTACCTCTGTCCCTTAGCTGTTAGGAATGGGAGTTCCAGGGCTCCTGGGAAGCCTGGTGACCTTGAGCCTCTCTGTGCTGTGTGTGATGTTTGGATTTGTGTGTAGAGGGAAGTCAGACCTCTGTCTTGCTTGTTAGACTCAGAGAACGGCTCCTCTGTGCGACCTCACGGTTCCTCCGTCTCTCCGCAGGCTGTCACTGTTCTGCAGCCTCCAGGTATCTGGTGCCAGTGTGGTGTAGCAGGGGTGGTAAGCCGAGTGTCCGTGATTTCCCT
The DNA here is from genome assembly GCA_004027025.1 of Myocastor coypus. NCBI lineage: Eukaryota > Metazoa > Chordata > Mammalia > Rodentia > Myocastoridae > Myocastor > Myocastor coypus. The sequence goes on along the minus strand of PVJA010035363.1, from coordinate 4,904 downwards.
TCCTATGCTCCTCACGCTGGCTCTTACCTTGTCACCTTTGAGCCGGTCTCGTGTACTTAATGGAGCCCAATGTCGGCCCCAGTTCTCCTTCCACGGCCTGCCATGCCCCAAGCCCAGCGTCCCCAGGTGGGTGTCCTGGACACTCACATCATCTCCTTCCTTTTGCAGCGCAATGTCCCTGCTCTTCTCTCGATGCAACCCCGTCGTCACGGTCAAGAAGGATAAGAGACACATGGCTGAGGTGAATGCGTCCCCTCTCAAGCACTTTGTCACTGCCAAGAAGAAGATCAATGGCATCTTTGAGCAACTGGGGGCCTACATCCAGGAGAGCGCTGCCTTCCTCGAAGGTGAGCCGGGCCTCTGAAACAGGACTTGGGAGCGGGGAGGTACAGCCTTGCTCTGGGGGGCACGCACACCTGTGGATCAGTCCCCTCAGTCCTGTTCTGCATTTAAAATCCTGTGGAAGGAAGCTAGGAAGACCCAGGAAACAGCGTTTAAGAATTGACTGAAGCCGGGTGTGGTGGCGCATGCCTGTAATCCCAGCACTTGGGAGGCTGAGGCAGGAGGATCGGTGCGAGTTCGAGGCCAGCCTGGGCTACAAAAGTGAGCTGAAGGCCAGCCTGAACTGCATAGTGAGGCCCTGTCTCAAAAAGACAAAAAAAAAAAAAAGAGAATTGACTGAATCCCATGAACCTGTTCCTGTCAGTAGGGCAAGGTGAATGTTGCCCCCATGTAAAAGATAGGCTCAGGGTTATGAATTGTCCCCTGGTAAGTGACCATTCTCCCAGGCCCAGTTCTGACTGCCATTGTGCCAGGCCCTGCCCGCCTGGGTTATCCTGGGCAGGGGGCCCTGCCTGTGGTATTTTTAGATTGGCATAGAGCTATGAATAGGCATAGTTCTCACCTTTGCCTTTTCTGCTCCTTACTAATCTGAGGTGGAGGTGGAGTCCCTGCCCTCTCAGCAGGGAAGGGCAGGCACTCTCGCCGCCTCTGGCCATCTCCAGCTCCTTCCCTGGAAGGCACCAGGGCTGTGGGTGGTTGATCCATTCTGAGCCCTGGTGCTCGACTGCACTCAGTTTTCTCTTGTGTAACCAAGTGTGGCGGCGCATGCCTGTAATCCCAGCGCTTGGGAGGCTGAGGTAGGAGGATCAGTGCGAGTTTGAGACCAGCCTGGGCTCCAAAAGTGAGCTCAAGGACAGCCTGAACTGCATAGTGAGACTGTCTCAAAAAGAAAAAAAAAAAATTTTTTTTTTTTTTTCTCCTGTGTGGAAGAGGGGCTCTGGTGAGACCAGGCATTTGCAAGTTCTGAGCCCTCAATGGAGGCCAGGGGCAGCCCTGGCTCACATGGGTCACCTTCCGTCCAGTCTGTGCTTTGTTGGAGCCCCTTGGTGTCCCATTTATGGCCTTAAATGCGGTCATTGGGGCTCACAGCCAGTCCCTAAAGAAGGAGTCTGGGTCCAGCTTCATTAATCTGCCTTTTCCCAGCCTTGGTGTGGTGCCTGAAGCAAGAGAAAGTAACCCCTAAATACTTTTTAAATTGGGGGCCAGTGAGATAGCTGAGCAGGGGACTGCAATTCTATCTCCCAACCACATGCGGTGCCAGCCCTGCCCATGGGGCAGGCTGAGCCAGAAAAAAAACTTTTTAAATTAAAGCATAGTGGGTGAGGGGGAAGAATAGAGTTGGAGATGTCCTCTGTAGGAGGGAGAGTGTGCCTGAAGCCCAGAGTCTGATCCCCAGCAATTAAAAACTTCAATTTCAATAGTATAAGATTACAGAACTGAGCTTGGTGGTATGCCTGTAATCCCAGCACTTTGAGGAACAAGGTTAAGACAGGGTAGGATCTCTGGGAGTTCAAGACCAGCCTGGGGGCCACAGAAGTGAGCTCTGTGTAGCAGAAACCCTGTCTCAGAAAAAAAAAAAAAAAAACTATAGGATTAGAAGGCGAAAGGAGTCCACATCACCGCCTGTTTAATTAGCATATGTTTTCGACCTCTAGTAGCTACACTGAGAATTGACACTTGCGCACCTTGCAGCTGCTCCTTTTACCTCCCCTTCTCTTTCCCTCCCCTCCTTCATCCCTCCCCATCTCCACACAGTCTGTCTCCTGGGTTCCTGTCATCTTCTTCCCTCTTTACTTGTCCTTCTGTTGTGTGAGAGAAGCCGTGCACTGTTGAACCTCTGTGTCTGGTTCATGCCACTTAGCATTCTGGCCTCGCGGTGCCTTGTCTTCCTCAGCATTACCTGCCTACTCAGTGGGTGCCCTGCTCTGCCAGGCTGTGTTCCAGGCATGGGATTGCAGTGGTGAGGAGGCTGCTGCCATCCTTCCTTGGTCCGGAGTGACCTTTGTAACCCCTGAGTCACTTGCCTGAGGCCATGAGCCAGCGCGTACTTCAGGAAGGTGTTTGTGTGAGGAGTGCTTTGAGCTCTGAAGCATAGTGGCCCTGGCCCCCTGGTCCCAGGAAGGAAAGAGCAGAGGGCCCCAGAGCTACGGCCAGGGCCGCTCTGGGCTGGGGAGGGCGACGTCCCACCTGGGCCTTCTCTGAAGGGCGAGCAGCAGGAGCCTGTTGGTCACAGCCCCAGCTTCCTCTGGTCGCTGGGAGGAAGAGAGGTGGAGGGGTCTGGGCTGGGGCCGGTGGGGCTGGGTGTGGGCATGTGGGCTTGGGCATGTCCCTTTGTGGCAATAGGTGGTCTCCAAGATGCCACTTGTCCTACTCAGGGTGCTTTGAGAGTGTTCTCCGGACTGCACCTGTCGGCTTGGTGCTCTGAGTAGTGTGCCAAGGGCCACACGAAGCCTGTCCTTTGTGCCATGCTGGATGGAGTGGCACCTGGTCATGCTCAGCTACTGTTCCTTACAGATATTTGCAAGACGGACATTGTCCTGCACGCTTGTCATCTGAGCCCTTGGGAGGCTGAGGCAGGAGGAACACTGTGAATTTTTTTTTTTTTTATTTTGTCTTTTTGAGACAGGGTCTCACTGTGTAGTCCAGACTGGCCTCAAGCTCACTTTTGTGGCCCAGGCTGGTCTCGAACTTGCACTGATCCTCCTGCCTCAGCCTCCCAAGTACTGGGATTACAGGCATGTGTCACCACACACAGTTTAGCACTGTGAATTTGAGGCCAACCTAGATTACATAGTGAGACCTTGTCTCAAAAAGAAAATCAAATATATATATTCTAAAATATGTATACCATCAGAAGTGTGTGTGTGTGTGTGTGTGTATGTATATATATATATATATATATATATATATATATATATATATATATATGATTTGTTAATAATCTGTGCCAAGGGTCCTGGGAGAAGCCATGCAGGGGACAGGTATCTGTCTGCTTAGCCGGCATTCGTGCCCCTGGTGGCCATGGTGTGAACTGCAGCCTCAGTGGCAAGTGAGTTGGCTACCTCAGCTGCGGGGAGACCCATGCAGCGTGTGGTGGGTGCACTCTGGGCCTGCAGCTTGGGGATGTGGTCAGAAAGGCTCCCCAGTGACCCAAGGCCTGTTGGCAGAGGCCGGCTGGCTCCAAGGCTGTGCGTCTAGCCTGCAGAGGCAGGGAGCTGAGGGGAGGGGCTGGCCAGTTCAGGGAGACAGTGGGGTGGAGAGAGTCCAGCAGGGCTGCTCAGGAAAGACTTTGTGACGTGACACGGAGGGCTTGAAAGCCTGGACTCTGGAGCCAGGAGCCTGGTTCAAATCTTGACTGCCACTTGGGACCCCGTGCATGGTAAACGGCAAGGCTGGAACATGGTAAACGGCTTGTCTGGAAAGTGACTGGCCCGGCGCCTGCCTTGGTGAGAGCTCCGTAAGTGTCTGTTGAGACAAACTACCTGAGGGAAGGAGCAGTTGACATGCAGGTCTTCTGGAAGCCCGTGTTCTCAGCGCTTGGGGCTTAACTTACGTGACCCACGTGGAGTGACGTAGCGGGTGCTGCCACCTCCACCCGATGGACAGGCGCAAGCCTGAGGACCCGGAGCTGGGCAGCCGTGCTCGGGCACCCAGGCGGTCTTGCTGGCAGTCAGGTCCTGGCTGCCACATCGCAGAGCCACAGAAGTGGCCTTGTGGGGGCTAGCACTTGGGTCCTTCCAGGCAGCATGGCGGAGCTCCTAGTATACAGTGACCCTTTGTCTTCTCCATCTCCAGACACCTACAGGAATGCAGAGCTGGACCCTGTCACAACAGAAGAGCAGGTTCTGGACGTCAAAGGTTACCTGTCCAAAGTGAGAGGCATCAGCGAGGTGCTGGCCCGGCGGCACATGAAGGTGGCCTTTTTCGGCAGGTGAGCCCGGAAGCCCTCGGAGTGCCTTCCTCGGGCTCAGCTGGGCAACAGGGTGCCTGGGTCTTGTGAGTTCTTTTTTTCTATTTAATTTGTAAAAGTACATGTAACATAAAATTAACCTTTTTATTGGTGGTGGTGCTGGAATTGAAGCCCAGGGCGTCGCAGGTGCTGAGCATGCGCACTGTCAGCTTGCTGTGCCCCAGCCCCCTGCATAAACAAACTGTTATGGAGTACAGCACCTGGTTCAGTAGAGAGTGTATTTACATTATGGTACAACCCATCTTCCAACTTCTCATCGTGCCGGGCGTGGTGGTGCACATCTATAATCCCAGCCCTTGGGAGGCTGAGGCAGGAGGATTGGTGCGAGTTCAAGACCAGCCTGGGCTACAAAAGTGAGCCCAAGGCCAGCCTGAACTGCATAGCAAGACCCTGCCTCAAAAAGACACACACACACAAAAAGAAAAGAAAGAAAGAAAAAAGAAAAAATTTCTTGGGGCCAAGGAGGTAGCTCCGTGGCACAAGTGCCTACCTGGCAAGTGCAAGGTTGTGAATTCAAACTCTGGTCCCATAAAAGAGAGAGAGAGAGAGAGAGAGAGAGAGAGAGAGAGAGAGAGAGAGAGAGAGAGAGAGC
>PVJA010035362.1:0-21882 GCA_004027025.1 Myocastor coypus | reverse complement strand
CTTTTTGAGACAGGGTCTCGCTATGCAGTTCAGGCTGGCCTTGAGCCCGCTTTTGTAGCCCAGGCTGGTCTTGAACTCGCACCGATCCTCCTGCTTCAGCCTCCCGAGTGCTGAGATTACAGGTGTGCGCCACCACGCCTGGCTCTAGAAGGACAATTTTTTTTTTTTTTTTTAGAATTTTTTATTATTTCTTTTTCCTGGTTTTATTTATTTATTTATTTATTTATTTTGTATTTTTGAGACAGGGTCTCGCTGTGCAATTGAGGCTGGCCTTGAGCTCACTTTTGTAGCCCAGGCTGGTCTTGAACTCGCACCAATCCTCCTGCCTCAGCCTCCCGAGTGCTGGGATTACAGGCGTGAGCCACCACGCCTGGCTTTTTTCCTGGTTTTAGAACTTTTGTTTATTTACTTTTATGGCCAACTCAGCCTGCCCTCAGGGCAGGGCTGGCACAGCATGTGGTGCCAGGGATCGAACTGCGGTCCCTGCAGCCACCCAAGCCTTCCTAAGCAGGTGCTTTAGATCACTGAGCTATCCTGCCAGGCCCCTGCAAAGCCATCTTTTGGAGGATGAAATGGGAAGGTCTATGTGTGGAGAATGGCAAGGGATTGTATAATAAAGGGTACAAACCAACTAGCTCCAGGGTTGAATCCTGAGCAAATGGCACTGCCACAGTGCCCTTAGATCATGAACTGCCAACTGTTAAAACTCAAGAGCTGGGCATGATGGCACATGCCTGTAATCTCAGCACTGAGGAGGCTGCAGTAGAATTGCAGTGTTTCAAACTAGACTACATAGTGAGCTCAAGGCCAGCCTGGGCTACTGAGCAAGATTCTGTTAAAAAAAAAGTATGACTGAGTATAGTGGCATATACTGGTAATCCCAGCACTAGGGAGGCTGAGGCAGGAGGATCATTGTTAATTTGAGGCCAGCCTGGACTACGACAGTGAGACCCTATCTCAAAAAACAATAACAGAGCCGCCAAATAGCTCAGTGGATTAAAGTGCCTGCAAGCAGGAGCAGGGACCACGGTTTGATTCCCAAGCCTGCTGTATTGGCCCCACCCCCAGGGTGCACTGAGACCCAGTTGAGACTGGGTATAGTGGCGCCTGCCTGTAATCCCAGCTCTTGGGAGCCTGTAAACAGGAGGCTCACTAGGAGCCTAATCTAGTAGTGACACCCTGAGCACACTTCCCTAAAACACAAATATATATATATATATATATATATATATATATATATATATATATATATTTCATTTTTGCTAGATGTATTAGTAACTAACACCTGTAATCCCTGCTAAAGAGGAACCTCAGCTGAGCTCAAGGTCAGCTTGAATTGCATATCTAGACCCTATCACCAAAAATAAATAAATAGGGGGCCTGGCGGAATGGCTCAGTGGTCTAATGCGCCTGCTTGGGGAAGCTTGGGCAGCTTCAGGGATCGCGGTTCTATCGCCGGCACCACATGCTGCGCCAGCCCTGCCCTTAGGGCGGGCTGAGCCGGCCATAAAAATGAGTGAATAAACAAACAAAGGTTCTGAAACAAGAAAAAATAAAAAATAAAAATAAAAAAAAATAAATCTCTCAGGAGATTTCACATAAATGTGTCTATTATGAAATTCCTGAAAACTTGGGAGACCTGGTTATACCAGGTCACATTCCTGTGTGATGACTGTTACTTAAGAGTTGAATTATGGGGCCTGGCTCAGTGGTCTGAAGTGCCTGCTTGGGAAAGCTTGGGCAGCTTCAGGGACTGCAGTTCGATCCCGGCACCACACGCTGTGCCAGCCCTGCCCTCGGGGTGGGCTGAGCCAGCCATAAAAAAAGAATGAATAAACAAAGGTTCTGAAACAAGAAAAAAATAAAATAAAATAATTCTAAAAAAAAAAAAAAAAAAGTTGAATTATGGTCCTTTCCTTTGGACAGCTTGGGGGTCTTCCAATTAAGTCCCCACTTGGCCATTTGGACCTTGGGTGAGTAACCTAACACCTCTGATTCATGTTTCTCATAAAAATGGCTACTGAAGTGTTATTTCATAAGATAACAGAGGTGATGCATATAAGCTCTGACACAACTCCTGGATATAGTTTGTGCGATGTTATTCTAACTCAGGCCACCTGAATTTCAGAATCTGGCTCCTTCTGTGGCACACTGCTCTGGGGTTGGGGCTGGGAGAAGGGAGATACAGAGCTTAGCAGGGATGGCAGGAAGACAAAGCTGAATATTTTGGGAAACTGGGCCATGGTAGATATCAGCAGGTGTTTTCCAGAAAAAGGGATCTGGGCCAAGCTTGTTAGTTCTGGTTCCTCCCAGGGCCTGGCCCAGCCTTGTTATTCTCCCACCAACTGGGGTCAGTCCCGTCTCTAGAACAGCAGTTCTCAACCTGTGGGCCGCAACCCCGGCAGGGGTCGAATGACCAAAACACAGGGGTCGCCTGAAGCCATTCCAAATCATAACTGCAGCAACATTACAGTTTTGAAGTAGCCACCAAAATTTTTTTGGTTTGGGGTCACCGCAACATGAGGAACTGTATTGCGGGGTCGCGGCATTAGGAAGGCTGAGAGCCACTGCTCTAGAACCTACACACCCAGCCTTTTCATTCTGCAGATGCCTTGACGCTTAAGCTGTTGCCCCAGCAATTTCCAAGTTGTGCAGCAGGCCAGAGTGTCCTTTAGATATCACACTGGACCATGGGGCTGACTCCGCTCAGCTAGGTTCCTCGGCGACTGTTTCCTTTCCTGTGCAGTCTGTACAGACAGGGGAGAGTCAATTCCCAGCCCCAAGATATCATCCTCCTACTATGGAGTGGGCTGGTCTGTGGGTTCTGGAAAGCCCCATGGAACACTTAGGTCTAGGACAGTGCTGGCAAACTTCTGAGAGCTTTCAATGGTACGGCCAGCCACCACTGGTCTAGGATGGCCCATAGGATCACAGATTTCCCATCATTCCTGTCACTTAAGCTGTGGCACCAAGGAAGCAGGGGCTAACCTTTGATATCCATATAGGACCACATTCCTAGAGGAGTCCCTGCTGCCTGCTTTCTCCTAACTGTGAGGATAACAGGGAAACCCTAGATGGTGATGGCACCCTGGGCGCAGCAAACTGTTTGCATCATCGAAAGCTCTGAAAGATCTACCATCACTGCCCTAGACTAGCAGGGCTTCCTTCTATACTTTTCCCCTGCTAAAAATCCTTGGCGAGCCTCAGTTTCCACACCAGTCCAACTAGCATGCTGCTTTGCGCCACACCTGGTGTGTGGTCTTGCTCTGACATGTCTGCATATAGGGTTCCTGGTGCTAAGAGTCACAGCTCATGTTGGATGGGTGCTTGCCAGGCTAAAGAAGATGTAGCCTACTTTCCACGAGTCAGTGAGGGAGAGGAGGCCTGGCCCTGGTTACACTACTGGCCACTTGCAGGAAGAAGCTGCGACTTCATAACTTAGCTGTTGATTCTGTGCCCAAAGACCTTCCTTGGTCCCACTTCCTGAGACTAGTGCTGGGACCGTTAGCTGCTACCTTTCTACAGTAGCAGTTTATCAGCTGGAAAATCAGTCATCAGGTTCCTTCCCCGCAGGGACTCATCTTCGCGAGAGTGCTTGCGAGAGACCAGCAGCCCTCGAAGCGTATGAGGCATAGCACCCTTCCTTGGACAAGTCATCCTTAAGTTGTGGCCCCTCCTTGTAGTTTATTCTCCCCAAGCCATTGATACAGCTCTCACCCAGCCGATTTCCACTTGAAACAAAGAAACATTTAGTAACCACTTCTGTAGGGATTTACTCTTTGCTCACACTTTTAAGACTGATCTTCCTACAACCCGGTTTGTATTCCTGGGGTCCTGTTTACACGCCTCCCCCCGATAGCAAAGGATCTTAGTCTCCTGGGCGATGGGCTCAATTTACCCGTTAGAGAGCACCTTTGCCTTTCTCAAGCCCCATCCACTTCGCCCGGACCCCGTGCCCCAGCCCTGGGGCCCCTCACCATGGCGAAGCCCGACAGCAGGGCGGACGTGCGGCTGGAGGCCTTTAGCTTGGCCCTGCTGAGGTAGAGGCGGCGCCAGCTGAGCGCCCGCAGCGAGTGCTGACTGGCCCCCATGAGGTCCAGGTAGCCGCGGTGCACGAACTCCCGGTAGGTGGCCGAGCCCGCGGGGCTCTCGACCTCAGGGTTCAGCGGGGCCTGCTCGGCCGCGTCCCCTTCGCCGCCCCTCATTCTGAGGATAGTTATGGTGGGGCCGAGGCACGTCGAGGACCCCGGAGATTCGGCCCAAGCTGGGGGTAGGCCCCATTCCCCGGCGGGGACAGCGGGAGTGCAGCGTCACGCGCCCACAAGGAGACCCAGCCGGTCTATGGGCAGCCTCGATGGCCGGAGCAAGACTGCCGCGAGCGAAACAGGAACTGGGGCAGAGGCGGAGCAAGGCGACCACATGACAGGGTGGAGCCGGGGACGAGACCCCGCAGTCCCTGGCACAAGTCCCGCAGGGACCCCCTCCCTCCTTCCAGCATGTCCAGGTACCCAAGCCTCACGGAGGGAACCGCCCAGCGCCTAATCCAGCGTCCTCGTTCCCAGATTAAGCAGCACGTGCAGCCAAGTTACCAGGTACCCAGAAATATAGGCCCCTCAGCAAACAGAAAACTGGGAAAAGGTGAGCCAACCCTTTGCGGAGACCTCCTAAGAGGCCACTCGGAAAGCCTCAGCCACTCATCTACACGCGCACGCACGCACACACACATGCACAGGATGGTCCCGGCTGGAAATTTGAGTTTTATAGCAAACCATATTGTACAGAACCGGGACCCAGGGGCCCAACCCGGCTGGGTCCCCCACTTGCCCTCGTGGGGCTTTGTCCCCCTTCCACAAGCGGCCTCCTCAAGCATTTCGCTGTCCCCAGGGCCCCCTCCCCTCCGGCCTTTGGTCCGCCCAGTCCCTCCCCCCACCCTCGCACCTCCCCGTTACCTGAGGTATGTGGATAGATTCCCCCCACGGTACAACACGGCTCCCCCTTGAACACCCGAAACCCCACCCGTACACCGGAGGGGTATGGGAGAGGAAGGCCGAGAATTTGTTACTAAGTTCCCATGGCAACTAAGAGGGGCCATTTTCAGCCTTAGCACTGGCATAGGGAGGTGTCCGTTGGCTGCGGTTTCCATGGCAACCAGGAGTGGCAGTTCCCTGGGCAAATGGGTTATATGCTTCCATGACGATGAAACAGTGGGAAGAGCCAAGCTGGAGGAGTCCCGTCTTCCCCTGACACACCCCACCCCAAGTCTAGAGGGGTGGAGCTGGGGCATTCGGTGCTCACCCTGTGCCACCCACAGTCCAGTCTCAGTCCAAGCTGCTGTCTCATCCCACTCGGCTCCCCCAGGTCCAAGGTTCCCCCGGTTCAAGTAACACTTCAGTACAGATGAATGTTCAAGTATTGTGCGGAGAGGCCAGCAGGGGCTGGGTAACCCCTCACCACTCCCCTGGGCCACGGGCTGAGCGGCAGGTACGCCCGTGGCCCCCACTCCTCGCAATAGCTGCCATTTTCAGTGACGTTCAAGGAGTCACGGTGGGGGAAGGAACTGAAATCTGGGCAAGGGGAAGGAGAGGGGTGACCCCCCGTGGGTCACTGCTGCCCCCACACCCACTCTTGTCCCTCAAACTGGCTCCCCAGGTCTCTCTACCTGACTCCTGGGTCCTCAAATTGCTCCTCTGGTTTCCCTTTTTGCCCCACCCCACCCCACTATCTGGTCTTTGTTCCCTGAACCCTGGGTGATCCGCTCTGTCCCCTCCCCCACCCATCTGCCACCTCCCCAGGCACTGGCCCCCAGGGTCCTGTGTGCACACACCCCCTTCCCTTCTCCCTCCCTCAACTTGCACTTCAACCCCCTCCCACGTCCCTTTGGCTTGGGGTCCCCAGGACCTCTGACCCACACCCCCAGGGGATGGACAATGAAGCAGGCAGAAGAGGGAGGGTGGGAAGGAGACCCCCAGAGATATCAGTGCAGGGGGAAGAGGGAAGAGGCTGGCTCCAGGCCCTGGGGAGGAACCCCAGTCATGAGGTGGGCAACCTGGCCTCTTAGCAGGGGGCGAAATGAAGGCCCGAGGTCCAGGCTCCCGATGAGTCCTGGGGGAGGGTGGGGGGCACCCGACTAGCTGTCCTTGAGAAGCAGCTTCTCCTCGGGGCAGCGGAAAGGGCCAGGAGGCCCAGCAGCTGCCAGCCGGGCACAAGCTTCAGGAGAGAGCTGGCGGCAGGAGCGCAAGTCTAGGCGACGGAGACGTGGGCAGCGTCGGAAGAGCGGGAGGCAGTGGTCCGTGAGGCGATGGCAACCTGGGAACGCGACAGTGACAGCTGAGACCAGGCAAAGAAGCGGGCAGGAGATGCTGGCCAGAGAGCAAGAGGCTCACAGGGCGCATAGGGGCCATGCTTACCGGCAAGATTGAGGTGCACCAGGGTCTCTCGGAGTGGAGATGTAGGAGCTGTGAGGAGGTGAACACTGGGGTCTCCAACATGGGCGCAGTGGCTCAGATCCAGGGCACTCAGCTGGGGTGCGTGGCGCAGCAGGAGCCTCAGGGAGGCGTCTGTGAGCTCCAGGCCTGCCAGGCGCAGCTCGGCCACCCCCTGCAGCCGCCCACGACTCTCTGTTTGCCCTGCACAGAGGAAGAGAGTTAGCACTCTGGCCACCCATCCCTACCCCAACTACTGCCACTCCCCACTACCGTTCCTCAGCAGCCCCTAAAGCTGCTCCCACCACTTGCAAGCATCAAGTGGTTCTGCTCTACTCCCCAGTACCCAATAGCATCTCTCTACAGCTCACATCTCCACCTCTGCTCTGAGGCCACCAGGAGGCATCTGAAGTGCTCCTCAGCTCCCCCACGCCATCCCTATACCTCCCCTTAGTATCTGGCTTATATGTGTATTTTCATATTAACCTTTCCCTCCGTGAGAATGTGAGGGTCATGAGAGCAGGACGTTTTCTTCACTGTGGCAGCCCCAGCAACTGAGACAAAGCAGGATGCTCAACAGATTTTCATCCACTTGCTCAACACAGGAATCTTTAAAAAAGACAACCACCCCATGCTCCACTCCTTCCTCCTTCCCATGATCACTGCAGTCACCATCCAGAGCTCGTCAGTACATATCTAGGTACATATCACCTTTTTTTGAGCTGCTCCTGTCTTCTCACTCCTTCTGATCTCTCCTGGCACTCAGAGAATTTGTTTCAAATACAAATCAGGCAATGTCTCTCCACTAGAAACTGAGAACAATTCAGGCTGGGGAGATAGCTCAGTGGTCTAAAGTGTCTGCTCAGACAAGCTTAGGTAACCACAGAGATCTCCTGCACCACATGCTGCACCAGCCACACCCCCAGGGCAGGCTGAGCTGGCCATTACATAAATAAAGTTAAAAACAAAATAAAGCTGGGCATGGTGGCGCATGCCTGTAATCCCAGCACTCCGAGGCTGAGGCAGGAGGATCAGTGCAAGTTCGAGACCAGCCTGGGCTACAAAAGTGAGCTCACGGCCAGCCTCAACTGCATAGCAATCCAGTCTCAAGTCTACTCCTTGGCTTAGCTGCTAACTCCTCTCTTTCTTTGAAACACTGGGCTACTAGGGCCAGAGAGATAGCTCGGTGGTCTAAGCACCTGCCTAGCAAGCAGGCAGACCCAGATTTAATCCCTGGTACCACATACCATGCCAGCCACTACAACTGGGCATGGTGGCACACACCTGTAATCCCAGCACTGGGGAGGCTAAAACGGGAGGATCACTGTGACCTGCATAGTGAGACCCTGTACCACATAACTAAATAAATCTTTAAAGCAAACAAAAGCCCACCAGGCTACACTCCACAAGGGGTTCTGCACAAGAGACTGTCCTCACACCCGACTCTCGGGTCTGAGACGCAAGGCTTCTTCCTCCTCACCTCCAGGACGAAGCACCCACTGTCACCTCCTTGAACCAAAAGCACATATCCTGCCTTCTCTGCAGCCTCCACCCAAGAGCTGAAGCAGTGTCTAGTGTTATCTATCCTTTCAGGCTGGCTTTTCTTTTTAAAATTGTTTTGAGACAGGATCTTGCTTTGTAGTGCAGGGTGACCTTGAAATAGGGAACTAGGGATCCTCCTGCCTCAGCCTCCAAGTGCTGGGAGATTACAAGTGTCCATCACCAGACCCAGCAGTTTACTTTGCTAACCAGTTCCATATATACAAATTATTTATTTATTTATTTATCGTGGGACCGGGGTTCAAACTCATAACCTTGCACTTGCCAGGCAGACACTTGTGCCTTGGAGCTATATCCCCAAGCCCCTAGTACTCCTTATATTGATGCCACTATGCCAAGCTCAAACTTTAAGAATGCCAGCCTAAGGAGACAAGTTCTCTGATTATCATCCATGTTTTAACAAATGAGAAAATTAAGGCTCACACCATAAGGCCTTCTGCCCAAAATCACATAATTAGGAAGTATCAACCAAAAAAAAAAAAAAAAAAAAAAAAAAAAAAAAAAAAAAAAAAAAAAAAAGAGGGGTTGGGAGATAGCTCCGTGGCACAAGTACCTGTCTGGCAAGTACAAGTCATGAGTTTGAACCCCAGTCCTGAAAAGAAAAAAGAAAAAAAAAAAGGAAAGGAAGTATCAGCCAAGAGACACAGGCCTGGTGACAGATTCATAAAACTTTCCCTCTAAGCATTCTGTGGAATCTATACAGTGCTAATTTTTTTGTTTGTTTGTTTGTTTTTTTGAGACAGGGTCTCACTATGCAGTTGAGGCTGGCCTTGAGCTCACTTTTGTAGCCCAGGCTGGTCTGGAACTCGCACTGATCCTCCTGCCTCAGCCTCCAGAGTACTGGGATTACAGGCGTGTGCCACCACGCCCGGCATAGTGCTAAAATTTTTCTTAACTGAATGTCAGATACCACATTACTGGGCACTCAGCCCACCTGGTGACTACTGGCTGCAGCAGCTATTGCTACCCTGACCTCCTGCACCAACATATCACCTCTGTTAGATGCCAGGCCACCTCTGTGTATGCCTAACTTGGCAAATCCTCAGTAGTGGCAAGCCTCTGGCATGAGTGACTGCAACCAGCTGTCTGTTTCCGTAGCCTCTAAAAAGTTTGCCATCACTGCCCTAGATTCTAGTCTCTCTTCCTGCTCCTAGGATCTGAAAGTATTGAGAGGGGAAACATTTGCAGATGCCCTCAACCTTCACCACAGCTAACAGCCACTAGAGAAAAGAGAGGTCATTTGCGGTTTGGCACAAGGAAGTAAGGAGGTGGTGGCACTTAAGCCATGCCTTCAAGGTTTAAGATGGACCAGTCCAGGGGCCAGGAAGATAGCTTAGGGGCACAAGTGCCTGCCTGGCAAGTGCAAGGTCCTGAGTTTGATCCCCGGTTCTGGAAGACAAGACAAGACAAGAAAAAGAAGAGAAGAGAAGAGAAAAGAAAAGAGAAGGGGGATGGGGAAGGGGAAGGGGAAGGGAAAAGAAAAGAAAAAAGAAAAGAAGAGAAGAGAAGAGAAGAGAAAAGAAAAGAAAAAAGAAAAGAAACTAGTCTGGGAAAGGAATACACTAGGCAGAGGGCAAAAGCCAGAAAGTCAGGAGCCAGGAGCCAGGAGCCAGAGGAGAGGAGAGGTGAGTGTGAAGACCTAATTTGCACAAGTCTGAGGGTCCAGGAAGCTCTTTGTAAGCTCTGCACAAATGGCTTAAAGTGAACTGAGCACAGAAGAAGTGGAAGTCGATCAGCCAGCTGGCATTCTCACCTCCTGAAACATGTGGTTCCAATCCCTACCTTACCCTCCTCTCTTTCTCTTAGACTGATTCCGTAAGAGTGGCTAACAGGTAATGCCCAGCTCTGCCTGTGACTGGCAATAATCACTCAACTGCTTGCTCAGTACTGGAAAATGGGAAGCGTCCTGGATCCCTACATCCCTTCAGATCTGCTGTAGATCTGCTGTGGAGAGCAGCGGGGCAGGAAGGGAGCCAGAAAGACTGCTATGAAGAACATTTATTTATTTATTTATTTACTTACTTACTTTTTTCCTTGTTTCAGAACTTGTGTTTGTTTGTTTATTTATTTATTTTTACGGCCGGCTCAGCCTTCCCTGAGGCCCGTAGCCTCTAAAAAGGGTTGACGCAGCATGTGGTGCTGGGGATCAAACTGCGGTCCCTGCAGGCGCCTAAGCTTTCCCAAACAGGCACTTTAGACCACTGAGCCATCCTGCCGGGCCCCTGAAGAACCTTTCAGAAGGAAGATACTTTTATTCTCTTACTTCCAGGCCCAGTAAATCCCTCTGGGGAACCCTCCCCCAAAACTGGATCTCTCCTATCCCATTTGTCCACTGAATTCTTTTTTCCAACAGATACTTACTAACCTTGCTAGTAGATAAGGGACAGGGAGAGCAGATAGTTCCTTGCATTACTAAGAGCCTAACAGAGAGGAAACTAATCTTCACCAGTAAACCTGCACAGTAATACTGGCAAGGAGGGAGATCGACAGTTGGGGACTTCTAGGAAGAAGCATTTTACACTGAGGCCTGAAGAGAGGTTTAGATGTCTATTAGTTTTTGTTGTTGTTTCTGTTTTGTATTTTAGGGAAAGGTGTACAGGGTGTTCAGGGCCTCACTACTACATCGGACTTAAAGTGATCCACCTGTTCATGGCCTCCCAAGAGCTGGGATTACAAGCAGGCCACTGTGCCCAGTCTCAATTGCCATCTCAGCATGCCCCAGCGTGGGACAGATAGGCCCGGGAATCAAACCCTGGCCCCTGCACCTGCTTGCAGGTGCTTTAATCCCATGAGCTATTTGGCTGGTCCTTAGGTGTCACTTAGAGATGCAGGACAGAGTATAAGAGTCGAAAAGCGGAATGGGGAAAGACTGTAGGTTACAAGGGGCTTGGGAATTTGGCTCAGCAGCAGAATGTTTGCCTAGTGAACTGGAAGCCCTAGGTTCGGTCCTCAGCACCAAAAAAAGAATAAAACTTGTAAAAAAGTTCAATGAAGCTGGGTGTAGGGGGCTGGGGAGATAGCTCTGAGGCACAAGTGCCTGCCTGGCAAGTGCAAGGTCATGAGTTTGAACCCCGGTCCCGCCAAAAAAAAAGCCGGGTGTGGTATCACACCCTTGTAATCCCAGGACTTGAGAGGCTGAGGCAGGAGAATCAATGCAAGTTCAAGACCAGACTGAGCTACAAAAGTGAGCTCAAGGCCAGACTGAACTGCATAGTGAGACCCTGGCTCAAAAAGACAAAAAACAAAAACAAAATTCAATCAAAAACAAACAAACAAACAAAAAACAATACAATAAAAAAAGATGGGGCTGGGAGATAGCTCCATGGCATAAGCGCCTGCTGGGCAAGTGTAAGGTCTTGAGTTCAAACCCTGGTCCCGCCAAAAAAAAAAAAGAAAGAAGTAACAGTCAGTGGGAGCCAGACCATACTAGTTCTCAGCAACTGGGGTAAAAATAGTGGCCTTTATCCAAGGAGTACTAGAAATGATGGCAGCATAGAAGACAGGTGGATCTGGGCAAATATGGCCATCTAGATGGTTCCCCTGGTTCTATGCAGAGGAAAGACTAACGAGAGCCAGAGAGGATGTAGCTAGTATCCATCTTTCCTACCTTTCCAAAGAGCCCTGAGGTCCCAGGGGCCCTGTCCCTCCACCTTCTTATGATCCCCAAAGTGAGCAGGCCTCTGCTCCCAGCATCTGCTTCTGCCAACAGGGACCTCCCACCCCATCAATCTACTCACGCTGTACCTCATACTCCCTGGGAAAACACTGTCCTTTCAAGACACAGTTCAAAGCACACAGCACTTAAGTGAAGGAACAAACAGTAGCAGAACGGCCTCTACACCCAATGCATGAAGGACTCCACCCCATCTTGCCAACCCATTCCACAAAAGAGCACACCAACACCGCACCTGGTTTGGTGTCTGGTGGAGGCAACAGCAACTCTCGGAGCTGGGAGTCCTTAACATCCTCAATCCAACGGAGGTCCAGGAGCCGAAGGGCTGGCAGTGGGGCTGAGCCCAGGGCAGAGACAGAGAGCCAGGAGCAGCCAGAAAGCACCAATTCCTGCAGGCCTAGTATATATTGGGGCAGTGTCAGAAAGCAATACAGTAAGTCTCCAACTTACAAACATTCGAGTTGCGAAGTTTTCACAGGTATGAACAGGCAACAATTTTTTTAAATTTTATTTATTTATTTATTTATTTTTTTTTTGGTCTTTTTGAGACAGGGTCTCGCTATGCAGTTCAGGCTGGCCTTGAGCTCACTTTTGTAGACCAGGCTGGTCTCGAACTCGCACCAATCCTCCTGCCTCAGCCTCCCGAGTGCTGGGATTACAGGCGTGCGCCACCACGCCCGGCTAATAAATTTTATTTTCTTGTTTCAGAACTTTTTGTTTATTTATTTTTATGAGTGGCTCAGCCTGCCTGAGGGCAGGGCTGGCAGAGCATGTGGTGCCGGGGATGGAACCGCGGTCCCTGCAGCCGCCTGCAGGCACTTTAGACCACTGAGCCATCCTGCCGGGCCCCAGCAATTCTTTTTTTAATGCATAGCATTACATATCTGTATCAAAGGTGCACAGGATACACTGTGACACTTAAAGGACAAATGCAACTTAAGAATATTCTCCTGAATGGAGCTCATCTGTATGCCACAGACTCCATCCCTGGCCTGTCCCTATCCCTATCCTGACTTACCACCCCGCCCTACCTTGCAGCCGGTTCAGAAGCCACATGAGCTGCTTTTTGGAGACACCTGTCCAGCTGAGGTCCAGGGCACGGGGCTGGCGGCGAACCACCCCACTAAGCATAGGTGGTGTCAGTGACTTCCGCCGGCTCAGGTCCATTCGGGGCCACAGACGCTTGTCGTAGCACCTACCAGGCACAGGGAGGAATTAGAGACAGCCTCAGCCCTTGGAAAAATTCTAATTCCCACATTCCCAAATTCACCACAATTCTTTCCTGGCATTGAGAAGCTTCAGACTTAAGCCCAAAAGCACTGGGTTTGGGACCCAACTCAGTGACTGACTGAAGCAAGGCCCTGGGAAAGTCTATTCCTCTCCCTGTGCCTCAGGGGTCTCCTTTATAAAATGATAGTAACAATCTAGACTGCCCTATAGGGGTGCTGTTAAGACCAAATTAGGTATTTACATATCATGGGCCCTGCAACTCACAGAAGCGTTTCGCAAAATAACTACATAAACACTGGCAATACTATCTGATGTGTGTGCAGCTGCCTTTGGGTTCATTTCACTGTCACAACTTATGTTGGTATCTCCTAATCTCTGCCACCTTGACAGCCAGTGCTGGACTTGCAGCCCGGATCACTGTGCTCCTCTAGTCAGAATGTAAGCTCCACAAGGTACTCAGCTTTCTTTTCTTCTACATTTCTAACATACAAACGCTACTAGGTATAAAATGTGTTATTTGTTGCACATTTGCAGAAAGAACTAACCTAGTGTGAACTGTTTAATGCTTCCACTGAGCACTACCCCTGACATCTCCTTTGTAGTTTTACACTTACTCATTCGATGTCTATGGAGAGCTTAATAGGCCCCAGGTACTGAAGCTACAAAACAGAAATGAAGTCTGAACAAAGACAGGCTTCTACTTCCTCCAGCACACCAAAAGCCTCAGCAAGTCCAACAATTTGTGAATGACAGCAGGGTTTATCAAATTTAACTCACCATTCCCCACCTTTAAGGTAACTGGTATTAGTATTCATATTCTACGGTACACTGAAGTGCCATGGATTCACTTGGAAAATTGTGTTCTACTTCAGTAGTTCTCAAGGGCATGTCAGAAGTTTCTCACTGAACTGAATGGGCTATACGAACCAACAGGTGAAGTCGGGTGTGGTGGCGCACGCCTGTTATCCCAGCACTTGGGAGGCTGAGGCAACAGGATCAGTGTGAGTTAGAGACCAGCCTGGACTGCATAGCAGACCCTGTCTCAAAGAGGCAAAAAAAAGAACCAATAGGTGGGGCCTGCAAAGAGCTCTATGCCTTCCCTCCCACTCCTCAAGATACTAAGACTCCCTCCAGCGCTGGGGTGGAATAGGTAATACCAAAACTTCACTCATTTACCCTCCTCTTACACGCAGAACATAAATTTTACCTTCAAACGATCCACTCTACATTTAAAAGCAGTTATTGTTTTTAATACAGAAAGAATTAACCATGATTCTATCACTTAAAACTGCCAGGCAGGCCAGGAGTGGTGGCAGTAACCTGTGATCCCAGAACTTGAGGGGTGGATGCAGGAGGATCACAAGTTCTAGGCTAGCAAGTTCAAAGCCAGCCTCAGCAGTGTACATAGCAAGACCTTGTCTTAGAAAACCAACCAATCAAATAAACAAATCTTTACAGATAGCCGAGCAAGATGGCACACACTTGTAGTACGAAGCAAGAGGATTGCTGGAGCACCTGACTGAGTACAGGCCAGGGTACACAGCTAGACTCCAACTCAAAAATGAACAAAAACTTGGGGGCCAGGGAGATAGCTCAGGGGCACAAGTGCCTGCCTGGCAAGTGTAAGGTCCTAGGTTGAAACCCCAGTTCTGCAAAAAAGAAAAAACAACAACAACAATAAAAAAAAAAACCTGCCAAATGCACACAACAGAGCCTATATGTGACCTTGCAGCAAATATTGGAAGTGTTTACCAAGTTTTAGTCAAAACAAAGCATCTCTGCCACTCCCACCTTCCTTCCTGTCTGGTCCAACCATTCCCACCTCAGCCCCACCACTTCCACCCCACTCAATAAACATTTACCGGGGCTGGGGAGATAACTCCGTGGCACAAGTGCCTGCCTGGCAAATGCAAGGTTGTGAGTTTGAACCCTGGTTCCACCAAAAAAATAAAAAAAGAAAAGAAAATAAACATTTACAGACCTTTCCAGCTCTAAGAATGAAAGGCGACACCTGGGCATGGTGTTGGACACCTATCATCCCAGAACTGGGCTGAGGCAGGAGGTTTTCACTGTAAGTTTGAGGCCAGTCTGGGCTATAAAAGTGAGCTCAAGGCCAGCCTGAACCGCATAGTGAGACCCTGTCTCAAAATGACAAATACACACACACACATACACACACACACACACACGCACACAGTCTTGCCCTGTCTTAGAAACAAAAAAAGATTATAAAGTGAAGGAGCTGGGCATGCCAGTACGTGCCTGTTACCACAGCACTCAAGAGCACTGAGGCAGGACTACAAATCCAAAGACAGCCTGGGCTGGCTACATAGTTAAAAGGCCGGCCTGTACTACAGAGACCCTGGCTCAAAAATAGAAGGAAAAACAAAACAAACAAACAAAAAAACCCCAAAGAGACTGGGCATGGTGACACACACCTGTAATCCTAGCACTGAGGAGGCTGAAAATAGGAGATCACTACAACTGGAGCTGTGTAGTGAGACCCTATACAAAATACATAGAAAAAAAAAAAAGTAGAGGAACCCAGTCTCTCTCCTTTCTTTTTTCCTTCAGTGAACTGCTGCCTCATGCAAAGCCTTTCTCTACTCCCTCTGAGCCCTCAGTCCTTGGCTCAAATGCCACCAGACCTTAATGCCCTCTCTACATTGGCTTGTCTGTTTTGTTCTGAGATAGGGTCTCATTGCAGTTCAGGCTGACCTTGAGCTCACTGTGGACCCCCGGCTGGCCTCAAACTCACAGTGATACTTATGCTTCAAACCATCTGCCTTAGTCATCTGAGTGCACGATGATAAGTGTGCGTCATCACGCTTGGCCTCTTGGATCACCTTTACCTAGGAGGGAACTCTCTCCTTGAGGACACTTTCAAGTCCTTACTTTTCATTTTGCTTCATACACCACAGGAGCAAAACCAAACCATCTGCCTCCCTCAGACAAGCAACACTGCCTGGACCAGCACATTCTGCATACACAGTACCTCTGTTGGAAAGGCCGTTGAGGTTCAGCTCAGTTCTGCTCAGGAAGCCACCCTGAGCCATCTGTGCTACTGCAGTCAGTCCTATGACACTGGCATTAAACATCAGTGTGATCCCATAACACTAAAAGGTCCACTGTTAACAAGTAACCAGCTTCAGGGCAGAGAGCAGGTAGATAGCAGGGTTCTTACAAGAAGGAAAAAACTGTATAAAGTAACCGAGGCGGTAAGTGACACAGAGTCGGCTCAAGGACAGAACAGGGAAGCATCCTGGGAGATAATGCCTGAGCTGTGAGAACAGCTGTTAAGCCAAAGAAAAGGGAAGAAAGATTGGACCCTGTGTCTAGGAACAGCAAAGAATCTACATAGAAAGCTCTGGGAAGACAAAAAAACAAAAAACAAACAATAACAAAAAACCCACTAAGCCGGGCGTGGTGGCTCACGCCTGTAATCCCAGCACTCGGGAGGCTGAGACAGGAGGATCGGTGCGAGTTCGAGACCAGCCTGGGCTACCAAAGTGAGCTCAAGGCCAGCCTCAACTGCATAGCAAGACCCTGTCTCAATAAGACAAAAAAAAAAAAAAAGAAAGAGAGTTTCTCTATGCAGTTTAAACTGGCCTTGAACTCACTTTGTAGTTCAGGCTGCTGTGGCGCTCACAACAACCCTCTTGCTTCAGTATCCTAAGGTCTGGGATCACAGGAGTGCACTACCATGCTCAGCAATTCATCCTATTTTAACAGTGGTAATACCAATTACAGCAGTAATGGCATGGTTTCCAAAGGTTTACCACATGGTAGGTACTATGCTTTGAAGATGTAACCTTACAACAGCCATAGAAGACCATTTCAGGCCAGTGAGATAGCCGAGTGGACTAAGTACCTGCTTAGGCAAGTGCAGGATCAGGGTTCAATCCTGATACCACATGCTGCACTGGCCCTACCCCTGCGCACACTGAGCTGGCCACCAAGACCTGGCATGGTGGTACATGCCTGTAATCCTAGCATTGGAGAGGCTGAGGCAGAGGATCACTGTGAGCTCTAAGCCAGCCTGGGCTACAAAGTGAGTTCAGGGACAGCCTGAACTATATGTGAAACACAGTCTCGAAAAGACAAAACACAGCTGGGTGTGCTGGCGCGCAGCTGTAATCCCAGCGCTTGGGAGGCTGAGGCAGGAGGATCGGTGCAAGTTCGAGACCAGCCTGGGCTATAAAAGTGAGCTCAAGGCCAGCCAGAACTGTATAGTGAGACCTTGACTCAAACACACACATCCTGGGAGCCTGAAGCAAGTAAACCAGTACGAGTGTGCTACATCCTGGGCTACTGAGCAAGGCCTTGCCATTTAACAACAAAAAAGAAGGTGGGGGGCTGGCCAGACAACTCAGCAGATCAAAGTGCCTACTTAGGCAGACACAGGGACAGGGTTCAATCTCTTGGCCTGCCCATGCAGGCCCCGCCCCCAGGGCCTGATGATGAAACAGACAATTGAGACTGGGCTTGGTGGCACATGCCTGTAGTCCCAGCACTTGGGAGGCTGAAAAACAGGACAGATCACTACAAGTCTGGTCTGTGCAGTAGGACCCTATAGATCCTGTACTAAATACATAGGGAAAAAATTTACTAAGGGATAGCTGGCCTGGGCAAAGAGCTGAAACTCTACAAAGAACTAGAGGGGAGGCTCAAGTACACACGGTCTAGCTTTGGTCCAGCCTACTCACACACAGCACAAAGATACTATGTATGACTTACTTGTAGCAAAATTCAGCTGTCACCTTCGGTCCTTGATGTCCCATGATCTCCCATCATTATCTACCCTTGCTCACCCACTCCTGGTTCCCTTCCCCTCCCTCATCTAATCTCTCTTCTCTTTAACACACATCTCCATCCCTGACCTCCAATTTCTGGGTTACTCTTTCTCTAACTCATAAACGCTGATGTCGGTCCCGGCAGGATGGCTCAGTGGTGTAAAGCGCCTGCTTGGGAAAGCTTGGGTGGCTTCAGTTTGATCCCTGGAACCACATGCTGCGCCAGCCCTGACCTCAGGGCGGGCTGAGCCCGCCATAAAAATGAGTGAATAATCAAAAACAAAGGTTCTGAAACAAGAAATAAATAAATAAATAATTTTTTTTTTTTTTTTTGCGGGACCAGGGTTCAAACTCACGACCTTGCACTTGCCAGGCAGGCACTTGTGCCTCGGAGCTATCTCCCCAGCCCCAATTCTTAAAAAATAAAATAAAATAAAGCACTAACCTAGCATGTGTGACACCCTAGCTTCCCTTCCTGGTACCACTAAAAAAACTTGAATGAATGAAGGAAGAGAGAAAAAGGAAAATATACCAAAACAATTGTAAGAAAGAAAGAAAAGAAAAAAAAAACCTGCATCTATACAGATCTTTGGTTCTTACACTCTTATCAGTACTCATCATTTACAAAGCATTTATGTTAGGTATCGCAAATTATCTAAGGACTTTTGAAGCATATGGGAGATCTGGGCACGGTGACATCTGCTTATAATCTCAGTACTTGAGAGGCTGAGGCAAGAGAATTGCTACAAGTTTATGGCTAATCTGGGCAATATAGTGAGTTTACAGCCAAGCTTGTCTCAAAAAACAAAAGGATATGGGAGAATGTATATAGGTTAAATACAAATTTTGATACTAATTTACATAAGACTAGCGCATCTTTAAATTATGTGTGTGTGTGTGTGTCTGGGTCAATCTCTGTGGATACTAAGCTACAACTTTATCAATGTTGAGTGGGTAAGATAGCTCAGCGGTCTAAAGCGCCTGCTTAGGCAAGCTTAGGCAACCACAGGGACTGCAGTTCAATCCCTGGCACCACATGCTGTACCAGCCCTACCCCCAGAGCAGGCTGAGCCAGCCATAACATAAAGTCACACACACACACACACACACGCACACACGAAGACTATCAATGTTTAGAGACAGAGTCTTGGTATGTAGCCAGGTAGCCTGGAACTTGCCTTGATCTTTCCATCTCAGCATCTCTAGTCTGAGATGACAGGTATGCACCACACACCTGGTACCAGATTATTCAACACGAGACTAACAGAGAAAACTTAGGGTCTTTGGGGTTTAGCCACCAAGGTCACAACCTGCAGATGCCAAGTTCCAGGGCCCATGCTGGAAACCACTGTGTAGTCCAGCCTCTCCGCTTTGTGCACAGGTCTTTCCCCGAGGCAAGAATCAGATCCTTTCCAGTTTTGGGTCTCACGTGCCAAGTGCAGAGCTGGCCTTGAAGGAGCTTCACAAACATTTTCTCAATACATGTGGAGGAGAGTAATCCCCAGCAACTTCTGTTAACTATCTGCTTCTATGTTGCAGACTGATTAGAAAGCTTTCAGTAAGCAATTGTAACTAATTTATAACAATAATCACAGTCAAGGCCCTGAACATTTTCTATTTTCCAGGTACTCTGACCAGCTCTTTATGTGTCCCAGTGTATAAAACCACTGGGTGACAGCTTTGACTATTGTGGGTTTACAGATAATGAAACTCAGGCACGCGGAAGTTAAGAAACTGATCCAAGGACATGCAGCTTCTCTGAGGAACACCAAGAACCTTCCACGGGCAATTTGCCTCCAGAGCTTGCACCCTAGTCCTCTGTACTGTGAAAAGATCAGCAAGCACTGAGTTCAGTCACTAACTTGTTACTGCTGCCCCAGGTGTCCCCTGCTCCCTCACTGGGCTACAAATCAGCTAATAGCTGGGAAATGCTCAACAGGAAGCTTAATTCACAGCCAGAATGGGGCAAGAGCTTGAGTTTTCTCATTAAACATCTACACTGTTCTTTGTCTTGTGTTGGGGACATGAAGATAAGATAGACAGTAATCATCTCCACCTCAGCAACTAATGGACATGAAAACAAATGAATGAAGCTCCGTCAGTAGCCTGAAGGCCTCTGGGCACTCCAATGGAGGAATAGAGTGCTGAGAGATGGACAGAAGGAGAAATCCTATTGGGAGCCCAATCAGAGAAAGACAAGAGGCTTGGGAGAATGACAGAAATTTCTGACCAAGGTCCAGGAGGCAATGGGGGTGAGTGGAGACTGCACTGGAAGGTACACGTATAGTTCCTTAGGGCAAGAGCCACCCCTGTGAAGGACTTTCTCATATGTAATAATCAATAAACTATCCCCAGGAGTGTGAAAAGTGAGGTGACATGCTACAGCATACGTTACAATGTTTAACAATATACTCAGCGCACACTACCCACTCAATATAAATAGCTATTGTTAAGGGGTAGGATGCTGGCACTTGAGAGCTTAAGTTCAAATTCTGCTACTCTCCTTCCCACATGACCTTGGCCCTGAGCTTCATCTTAACTGGGGGACTAACATCCTCTCACAAAGCTGCTGTGAGGGATGAGAGTTCACAAATGCAGAGCAACCTGCACACAGCAAATATGATGGGATATACTATGACATACACTGTAGAAGTACAAGGCCCAGAGGGATTAGCTACCTTTTGCAGGCCACACAGCAATGAAACTTGGGCCTGCCCAGCCACTTACCAACGGCTCCAGGTCCGACAAACTCGCATGCAGACACATAGTTCTCGGGGCCCAAGGTGCTGGAAGACACGAAGCCAGGCAGCCCGGGGCAGAGGGTGGTCGGATCCAGCAGCCAAAGGCAGTGTGTCAGGCTCAGGGCTTCGAGGAGGGGGGCGTACCACATGCCGCTCCAGCTGTGGAGGCCGGGGTGGTGGAGCCGGGCCCAGGGGCCAGCTGAGCAAGGGTCCCCCACTACCAGGGCGCACAGCCCGCCGCCCCCCACGGTTCTCTTTCTCGCCAGAGCTGCCCCTGGCTGGCCGTCGCCCATTCCGGGCCTCGCCGGGGGCCTCATCCTCACTCAGCGATGTGCCTGATGAATCGGAGTCTGAGTCTGAGTCTGAGGAGGAAGATGATGTGTCAGGCACCCGCTCCAGCAGCTGACACATCCGCTTGAAACGCTCCAGCTTTTCTCTCTGGGGCGATGGGGACGGCACTGCTGGGCCCTCAGCAGAGGCCAAAGGCGGCTTTGGTTTCTGCAAAGAGACAGGTTGAGGCTGCCCTAGGGCCTAGGACACTTTCCTATCCACCTCCCCACCACCCACGAGGAATAACCAGGAGAACAACAGCCCAAGGGACAGTCCTGACTTCCACTGTTCCCAAACAATGTGAGACATTGGCCATTTCTGGACTTTCTTTATCTGGACTACGAAGGTGCCAATTCCAAGGATTTAGAAGTTTATAGCTTTCAAAGCCTTCTGAACTTCCCGAGGCAGAAAGACCCAAAGAGAAGTTCAGAGTACTGGCTCGCCTACCATGATGGACCTTGAGAAGCTGCTGCTTCATCACTGTGACATGCACAGACCACACCACACCATCCTGAGCGTCTATTCCACAGCATGACAGTAACCTGATCATCTGGCCACGTGTGCAGCACTAGCTCTCACTGACTCATTAAGCCCTTGCAGTACTGAGCACGGGCAATGTGAGCTATTCTTCTTAGACACGGGAAACTAAGCTCTAACACATCAAAGGCACTTGTGCAAAGTCACATGACAATCAGAATGGCCCTTATATTAGGTCATCGCATCTGGCTTTGCTATGTAACACTGGACAATTCTCATAACCTCACTGGACCTCATTTCTCCTGAATCCAGGTAAACATCATAATTTACAAATCTCATTCTCATAGACTTAAACAGCACTATGGAATAGGCAGGTTATGGTACACAGCTTCATCTCCATTTTACAGATGAGGAAATTGAGGCTCAGAACAGCTGACCTGCTGCCAAGATCCAACAAAACCACAGTTGGGCAGAAATCTGAACTCAGTTCTTTCCCCTTTAAAGCCTGAAGAGATGAAGTAAATGGGCTAGATCACATCCCAAGTATTCTTGGGAGGTAAGAGGTTCTTGTGGCCTGGATTCAACCCACTTTCCCACCCAACTCTTCCCAGGGGTTCAGATACCTACGGGGAGTCACATGGGGGTGGAATAGCACG